>JAGXJF010000792.1:0-110620 GCA_019208055.1 Stipa capillata | reverse complement strand
AGCTATTTCCTACCATTAGCATAAACTAATTAAGCATGGGTCAACTTAGGGTGTAACATCAGTACTGGAACAATACCAAAAATGATTTAATAATAATATTAACTCTGAACATTATTTAATTAAAGATATTTCTATCATTTTTAGTGTAACAATTAAGTAGAAAATACTAATTAACATCAATAAGTCATGAAATTGGATCAACATGATCTAATAGCAATTCTAGAAACATTTCATGTTTGCAAGTATTCTGGAAATAAAATTTAGTGTTTATAACTATTATTCTAAGCACGAAAATTACCCTAAAAGCATGGTAAAACATTATTTAAATCATCCCAAATGGGTTCTAATGACTTTACACCATTCCTAGAATATAACATGATTTATTGGGTACTGGACATGAATTTTTAATAGCAAAAACAGATTTATAAAGGATCTATTACTAAAACAGAATTTAAATAACAATTTAAATAGATCTAGAACACATCTTGATTTTCTATAGCTCAAACTAATGTAGGAAAAATATTTTGGTTTACATGGTAAATGAGTTCTAGGGTTCTCTGATCCTAGGAAAAAAATTAATAAAAATAACAGAGAGCATTTCTATTTTTAATAAATGAAACAGGGCTTAATTTAATTCTAAAAATTCTACATATCCAAAAATTATGAAAATTTCTAGAAGCACTCCCTATCATACTAATGAATCTACAGAAAAGATTCACTTCAAAATATCTTCCAGTACAAGATTATCACGAAATTAGGTCAAATTTCATACTAAATTATTATAATTCAAAATCCGGTGGTCGGATTAAAATCCGATTGCACCATTGGATTCCTGGGGTTCTAACGATTCCATTTTACTCTTGAGATCATGGATTAGACAAGGATAGCATGGATCCAAAATTGGATAAAGGGAGACTAGGGTTTACTGTACATGTGGTACCGTTCACACATGTTACTGTAGCACAGGTACTGTAGTAGAGAGCAATGGATGGATTGAAACAAATGGCTACACAGGATGGGGAATTATGGATGAAATGGTGGAGGAGAAGTGTTGCTTGGGTTGGTGGAGACTACCTCGGAGAGGGATTGGAGAGGGGCTCACCGTGGGTGGAGAAATTGAGGAGAGAGGAGATCGCCGGAGTTGGAGAAGACTCACGGTACGGTGATGTAGTGGAAAGAAGCTCCCGAATTCTTGCGGTAGGAGATGTGACGGCGTGGGGGAAGCTCCAACAACAAATCCTCGGTGTAGGGGTGTGTCGGTGTGGCCGGAATTGCTCGCCGGAGTTCTCACCGGAGTTGAGGAAGAAAAAGAGTGGAGAAGAATTTTAGGTGTGGGGGAGCAATGAATAAATCACAGGAGTTGGGGTCTATTTATAGAGGAGAGGAGGGAGATAAAAGAGGCAATAGCACTGATTATTGGAAAGAATAATTAGGGAAGGAAATTTGGGATTAATTGGAAAGAAAACGAACAAAAAAAGAAACAGAACCGGAGAGCTCGGACGAACTGGCGGCGGCGCGCCTCACGCCCGAAAACGCACGCGTGCACTGGAGGCAGCGCACGACCAGCACTCCTGGCAGCAGCACATAGCTTGGCCCAATAAGCATTGGAAGAGAGAAAAATGATTATTTACGAATTTAATCAATAGAGAAAAGTAAAGAAATTCAAACTGGTTCAAATGGGCTCCAAAAATTGTGAAAAAATTTCAGTAAATCAATTTGAACATGGGGAACTCAATAAAAATATTTTTAGAGCAATTTTTAAATGATGGCCCACTGAAAATTCAAAAACAACACTTCTCGCTCTCAAATTAATTCCTAACCTTGGATTAATTTGAGATAAAATCCAATTAAAATATTTTGAACATATATTACATAGTTGCACATCCTTCTCTCTTTAAAAAAAAATTTAAGCCCGCAAATTGAGGATGTTACAACTCTAACCCCCCTTACAAAGAATCAAAATCGACCCCGAGATTCGAAGCTAGAGAACAGATCTGGAAACTCTTCTTTCAGGTCTTCTCTCTCGTTCCCCACGTTGCTTCTTCCTCCGAATGGTTGCTCCACTGAACTTTGAAAAACCGGATCACTTTCCTTCTGGTAGTTCTTGCTTTCTCGTCCAAAATCTTGATTGGATACTCTTCATAGGTTAGATCATCTTGAACCTTATATCCTCCAGCGAAGCTTTCTGAACTTCTTCTTCTGGTTCTTTGAAGCACTTTTCAACTGTGACACATGGAACACATTGTGCACATTGGACAACTTCTCCGGCAAAGCCAACTGATAAGCTACCTCTCCACGACAGGTCGTTATCTCAAAGGGACCAATATAGCGAGGTGCTAGCTTGCCCTTGATTCCAAAACGACGTATTCCTCTGAGCGGGGATACCTTCAGGTATACAACATCTCCTATCTTGAAGCAGATGTCCTTGTGACTGCTTCTCCGAATAACTCTTCTGTCTAGACTATGCACCTTCAATCTCTCTTGGATCACTTTCACTTGCTTATCAGCCTCTTCCAAAGTTTCAGGTCCAAACACTTGCTTTTCTCCACTTCATGCCAATTCAAAGGTGTACGGCACTTACGCCCATATAAAGTTTCAAAAGGAGCCATTTGCAAACTGGCTTGATAACTGTTGTTATATGAAAACTCAGCATATGGCAAACTCTTATCCCAGCTTCGCTTGTATGTCAAAGCACATGCTCGAGCATATCTTCCAAGATCTGATTTACTCGCTCGGTCTGACCATCCGTCTGCGGTGATAAGCGGTACTGAAATTCAACTGCGTGCCAAGTGCTTCATGCACTTTCTTCCAAAACCTCGATGTAAATTATGTCCCTCGATCAGACACAATCTTCTTCGGCACTCCATGCAAGCACACAATTGGGACATATACAGCCCTGCTAGTGTCTCTCCACTATACTCTGTCTTCACCGGAATGAAGTGAGCTGACTTGGTCAAACGATCCACGATGACCCATACGGAATCATATCCTGACGATGTCCTCTGGAAGGCCTGTGATGAAAATCCATTCTGATTTCTTCCCACTTCCATTCAGGCACTTTAAGCGGTTGAAGCAATCCTGCAGGCTTCTGATGTTCTGCCTTCACTCTTTCGGCATACGTCACATAGAGACACAAACTCTGCGATATCCCGCTTCATGCTTGGACCACCAAAAATTCTCTCACAGATCATGGTACATCTTGGTACTTCCCGGGGTGAATAGAATAGGCAGACTCATGAGCCTCCTTCATATGACTTCCTTGATCTCCTTCTAATTTGGCACAAACAAACGGCCTCGGAACTAAAGGGTCCCATTCTCATCTTCCTTATGGTCAGGTGCTTCACCCACTTGATCTTTTCTCGGATCTCTTCATCGCCCTTATCACCTTTCTGGGCTTCTCTCACTTGGTCTCAAGGGTTGACTTCACCTCTAGCATATCGTTATTCTCGGTGATACTCACTTTCAAATTCAGCTTTCTGAACTCTTCATAAAGCTCTGGTTGGCTTTCTTGAATCATCAAATTGTTACTGTAGGCCTTCGACTCAAAGCATTGGCCACGATATTGGCTTTACCATGATGGTAATTAATCCCAACATCATAGTCCTTTATCAACTCTAACCATCTTCTCTGCCTGAGATTTAATTCTGACTGAGTGAAGATATACTTCAAACTCTTATGATCCATGTATATCTCACAGCGATTACCGATGAGGTAATGTCGCCAGATCTTTAAAGCATGCACTACGGCTGCTAACTCCAAGTCATGAGTAGGTAGTTCTCTCATGTGCGTGTAACTGTCTCGACGCATAAGCAACAACCTTGCCTTGTTGCATAAGCACACATCCCAAACCTTGCTTGGAAGCATCACAATAAACTTCAAAATCCTTCCGAATCATCGGGCAAGATCATAGCACTGGTGCAGATGTCGACCTCTTCTTGAGCTCCTGAAAACTTGCCTCACAAGCTTCTGTCCACACGAACTTGTTCTCCTTCTTGGTCAACTGGGTCATCGGTCTTGCAATCTTGGATAAATCTTCTATGAACCGGCGGTAATATCCCGCTAGTCCAAGAAAACTGCAGATCTCTGACACATTCTTCGGTCGCTTCCAATTGATCACAGATTCCACTTTAGCTGGATCCATTGCTACTCCTTCGGCCGATATGACATGACCAAGGAAATCCACTTGCTTCAGCCAAAATTCACACTTACTAAACTTGGCATATAGCTGATGCGCTCTTAATCTTTTGCAAAACCACTCGAAGATGCTGCTCATGCTCTTCTTCACCTCGGGAGTATACCAACACATCATCAATAAATACCACGATAAACTTGTCCAAAGCAATCCATGAACACTTATTCATCAGATTCATGAAATAGGCCGGTGCATTTGTGAGTCCAAACGACATCACAAGGAACTCATATAGCCCATATCTGGTCACAAAAAGCTGTCTTAGGCACATCTTCTGATCGAATCTTCAACTGGTGATATCCTGATCTGAGATCTATCTTCGAGAATACTGAGGCTCCCTTCAATTGGTCAAACAAATCATCAATCCTTGGCAAAGGGTACTTGTTCTTGATCGCCACTTCATTAAGAGCTCGGTAGTCCACGCACATGCGCATGCTACCATCCTTCTTCTTCACAAACAGAACCGGTGCTCCCCAAGGCGAGGTACTCAGTCTGATATAACCCTTCTCTTCTAGCTCCTGAATTTGCTTCTTCATCTCAGCCAACTCACTAGCCGGCATCCGATACGGCCTCTTTGCAATAGGAGCAGTGCCTGGCACTAGCTCAATGGCAAATTCTATCTCACGATCTAGCGGCAAACCTGGTAATTCTTCTGGAAAAACATCTAGGTATTCATTCACCACCCTTACGTTTTGAACAGATAACTCTTTCAGACTATTCAACATGGAAGCCTCCTCAAGATGAGATGAGAACTTCGGCTTAAACTCCACCGTAATTCCTTCAGCATTGGTCAACACTATAGACCTACTAGCACAATCTATCTTCCCTCCGTGCTTACTCAACCAATTCATCCCTAGGATGACATCCAAGCCTTGAGAATCTAACAAGATAAGATTTGCTAGTAACTCTACTCCTTCAATCTTTATGATCACTTTAGGACATCCTGAACTAGTCCTTAGCATACCCCCAGGTGATTGCACAACCATAGGCAAATGCAACATTCCAACTTGAAAATGATGTTTTTTAGGAAAAGCCTTTGCAATGAACGAATGCGAAGCTCCAGAATCAAACAAAACTGAACCATAACTTGAGTTGATCGGGAACATGCCAAGGATGACATCTGAAGCTTCCTGAGCTTGCTCTGCGGTGACGTGGTTGACTCTTCCACGACCAACTGCTCCTGGGGTGCGAGATGGGGCTCCTGGGGTTGGAAGCACACCACGTCCTTGACCCGCCTGCGACGTCTTGACAGCTGACCACAGGTTGAACTTCACCGGTGACGGTCCTGCATTCCTTCGAGTAGGGCACACATTAGCAAAATGCCCCTCTTGTCCACAGTTGAAGCATGGCTTCCCTGCGGTGTTGGCTCTGAATCCTCCCACTTCAGCTCTGGGAGTCTGGTATGAGATGCGGGCAACAAAGTTGTTTGGCCTTAGCGGTCTTGGATTCTGATTTGGCCTCTGGTGGGAACTGCCTACACCAGAATGGCCCTGATAAGGTGCCTTGCGCTTGCAATGCTCCTCAAGCTCTTTCTTTGAGTTCTGAATAATGGCCTTGTTCACCAACTGTTGAAAAGTTGGGAAGTCATGAGACCAATCTGTCCTTCAGCCATGGGTTCATCCCATTCAAGAACCTTGAAACTTTATCCGCTATCGTTGCAACATCGGCCTTTCCATAGCGGGCCAATTGAGTGAAGCGACTCAGGTATTCTGGCACCGTCATCTTTCCTTGCTTCAACTCCAAGAACTCCTTTCTCTTCATCTCCATGACTCCGGAGGGAATATGAGCAATGCGAAAAGCTTCAGCGAACTGATTCCACGAGATGCCCTGTGGGTCTTCATGAGCGGCACAATAATTCTCCCACCAATCTGCAGCCACACCCTTGAGCTGGTGTGCTGCAAACTTGACTCGATCAGGGCCCATTGCTATTGGCCAAGTTGAGCTTCCGCTCTATCTCCTTCAACCAGTCGTCAGCATCCAATGGATCTGCTGATCCTTCAAAGTTGGTGGCTTCGTCCTCATGAATTCTGCTAGGCCAGATTGGGGTTGAAAACCCTGATTCTGATTAGCCATCTGAGCTGCCATCTGCTGCAAATCTGGGTCTGCATGAACAAGCGCTGCTCCAGGTTTGGCATCGGTGGTGGTGGTGGCATGAACTGCTCCTCATTGATAGGCTCCTCAGTGAGCTGACCTCTTCCACGACCTCGGTCTCCACGACCTCGGCCTCGGCCTGCACGGCCTCCACACGCGCGCTCACACGAGGTGCAACTACTAACCCTTAACTCAGCACACAAGGCAAAAGCAATAAGACTCAAATAAGATCCACTGGTAGCAAAAAGGCAACATATCGCTACACCACAACTGGCCGGTGTAGTCGATATCACAAGGTTCATCACATCCAAAAATAACTAACGACTTATGTTATTAAGGTCCTCCGACATATGGGTACTACGGTCCATTACTCCTCAAGGAAACCGCCACCACGGCCTCCGCGGGGTAGACACTGGGACCAGGGTAGTC
Source organism: Stipa capillata (assembly GCA_019208055.1). Classification (NCBI taxonomy): domain Eukaryota; kingdom Viridiplantae; phylum Streptophyta; class Magnoliopsida; order Poales; family Poaceae; genus Stipa; species Stipa capillata. The sequence goes on along the minus strand of JAGXJF010000792.1, from coordinate 103,911 downwards.
CGCAGCTGAAGAGAAGTTCAGGGTGAACTTCGACTACGCCGTGTCGTCAAGCGAATCCTCAGACTCAACCCCCATAGGCTCCTCCTCTGAAGGCTCCACAGGTACGGGGTCTGCAGCTGGCTACCCCTGCGGTACTGGGTCTGCGGCTAGCTACACTGGGTCTGGTGGGGGAAGCAACTCCAAAGGCTCATCAAACCAGTCTATCTTGATCTGCATGGGGTGGCGAGGCACAGACTTGCGAGCTGTGAGCCTGATGCGAGGGCCACGGGGCTGGGTAGTACCGATCTCTGGCTTCGGTATCTTGGGAATCTTCTTCTTCAGCTCCCCGATCTCATCAACCATAATCCTCTTCTCCATGACGAGAGCGTCAGCCTCGTACTTCAGGTTTCCGGCACGGGTCTCCAGTGCCTGAACCAGAGTAGCCATCAGCCTAACGGTCTCATCAGCCTCTCCAACGGTGCTGCGCCCTGGACGAATCATGAAGTCGGTCCTCCGCCTCGGAAAGAAATGGTACGGCGTGCCTGCCAAGTCCAGACGATAGTAGTTTGCCACAGCAGCAAGAGCCTGCTGAGCCGCCTGCTCAACAGCGTCGTCCCAACTGTTACCAGCCACGTGGAACTCGATCAGCCTCCCTGCTGGCTCCTTGCGGGCTAGAATCTTGACGGCAACTGACCAGCGAAACTCCCCGGTGGGAAGGGGGTACTCGTAGCCCGAGATGTTGATCTCCGTGAGGCCCACCTACTTCATCATCCCTCCAAGCAACTCACCGAAGGGATTCTCCTCTTCAATGTTCGCTACGGTCTGGGCAGTCATCTACAAGTTTTGAAAAGGAGAAGCAGAAGTAAGTAACATTTTTCAAAATTGGTGTAAGAGGGAGAAGTGAGAGCAAAAGAGACTTAGTAATTTTTTTTCAAGTAATATTTTTTTACAACATAGTCCTTAAGTCTGTCCATTCTAAGCTAAGGTCACGTTCCTAGGTCAACCTGGCTCTGATACCACTTCTGTGGGACCTGGTTTCAACTGCCAGACCCCCTTGTGTACATCCTCGTCAGTCCAGGATCATGCTGACAGTACACAAGCAAAATGAATAACATCACATGCATTCAAAGTTAAAGACATAGTATTTGAGTACGATATGCCACACGGCTTACAAGGTTCCATGTCTTAGCGACATTATTACATAAGAGGAAACAGCGGAAATAAAAGCGAAGCGGCTCCATCCAAGCCACAGGCAAATTGACGGAGGCCACGCGACCTACTCTTCGGGATCATCATAGAAGTAGTCTTCATCGGTGCCTTCTTCAGCATGCTCCTCTGCACACCACGATGAAACACATGCACGATGAGTACTTTACGTACTCAGCAAGCCACCTGGTGGCAGATGGTCCTATCATACTATATGCAAGGCTCCAAAGGAAGGCTTTATGGTTTATTTGCGTAAAGCAATCTTTTTAGTTGAACTACTTAAATAGATTCAAATGCAGCATTTTGATATAAAATCAGTTTTTATTATCAGGGATATTTTCAACAGGTGTGGTCCACGACCAACACACTCGAGCAAGGACTCCCGCCTTAGCTCGACCATAGGATTCATCACCAAAGGGGTAGAGGGAAATAGCAAGGGGGAGAGATAGGTCATTTTCATCAAGAATGAGGCATGTGCTGTCCATGACCGTGGACACGGCTAATCGATTAGTTTTAACTCTGCAGAGTGTGTACACTTTACCCACACGACACGATCATCCCCTTATGCCAAGCTGTGCAAGCTTGTACACACGCACATCGGTGTGTCGGCAGGGTGACCGTGACAAGGTATTTTAGCTAGTCTCACTCCGATGTGACATGCCCACTAGGTTTCGACACAGAAGAGCATACACCTGCTTACCCTGCGTGCCCCCCTTTTGTGCCGAGGTCCTCGTAGCCACGTCCACCGTTCTGCGGTAACGGCGATGTCGACACCAAGACTTGACTAACCTACTTAACCAAGCCAGTGCCCATATAGCATGTGGTTGTACTGTTTTCACAATTCTCCAATTACATGACTTCAGCCTTATGCGGTACGGACGACAAATGGTTCCTTTATACCGGTCTCCTGCGGGTAGGACAACCATATGCTCCTTCAAACCTGATTCAGTTGCCGCCCGCACCATATTAGATGGTAAGTTTCACCCAGAGTAGAATAGGAAGAACAGAGAGAGAGGAAAACATCGGGCATCCGGTCCTAGCTCAGCGAGCTCAATAACAAGTATCAACAAGGATCATTGAACCCAAGATCATTCCTCCAAGGAGGCAATCAAAACAACCTAAAGATATATATATAAAGCATGGCTAAGCATTCTCTACTCTATTCAGAATAAAACCTATTAGTCTACTGAGGGTATCAAGTAAATGGTGACAAGCGGAAAGGTAAAGGTGTGTCAATCGACACGCTAACTACTGTAATAAAACAGCATGCATGTTTATAAACAATAAAATATAATGACTTTAAAAATATAGGATCAATATGTTCAAGAAGAAGTGGCATGCCTTCGTGGTAGTACTCTCCTTCTTCAGCTGCTTCGGTCACCGGGTCGGTCTCTTCACTCCCTATCGTTGCAACGAAACGAGAATGAAATAATAAATAACCAACTCCAATAAACATTCCAAAAGCAACCCGAAAGAGAAGCACGAGGAAGGTAAGATAGGGTGGAATGGAACGATGGCGCAATAACGTCATCGCGGCGAAGATATAATAGGTCTACTAAGATTGGCCATAACCATTTATACATACCCACATAATATACACCTTAACATGCTAATAATCACAAGAAAAGGTAAAACAATTCACAATTAACCACAAATAAATATTTAGATGAAATCTAAATATTTATAATGGTTAACAACAGTAAGAATAAATTTATAACACAACACCATATTTACACATGCTTTTCTATTATTTAAAGACTAGAAATTAATCACAAAGCTATTCCTACCATTAGCATAAACTAATTAAGCATGGATCAACTTAGGGTGTAACATCAGTACTGGAAAAGTACCAAAAATGATTTAATAATAATATTAACTCTGAACATTATTTAATTAAAGCTATTTCTATCATTTTTAGTGTAACAATTAAGTAGAAAATACTAATTAACATCAATAAATCATGAAATTGGATCAACATGATCTAATAGCAATTCTAGAAACATTTCATGTTTGCAAGTGTTCTGGAAATAAAATTTAAGTGTTTATAACTATTATTCTAAGCATGAAAATTACCCTAAAAGCATGGTAAAATATTATTTAATCATCCCAAATTGGTTCTAATGACTTACACCATTCCTAGAATATAACATGATTTATTGGGTACTGGACATGAATTTTTAATAGCAAAAACAGATTTATAAAGGATCTATTACTAAAACAGAATTTAAATAATAATTTTAAATAGATCTAGAACACATCTTGATTTTCTATAGCTCAAACTAATGTAGGAAAAATATTTTGGTTTACATGGTAAATGAGTTCTAGGGTTCTCTGATCCTAGGAAAAAAATTAATAAAAATAACAGAGAGCATTTCTATTTTTAATAAATGAAACAGAGCTTAATTTAATTCTAAAAAATTCTACATTAATCCAAAAATTATGAAAATTTCTAGAAGCACTCCCTATCATACTAATGATCTATAAAAAAAGATTCACTTCAAAATAATCTTCCAGTACAAAGATATCACGAAATTAGGTCAAGTTTTATACTAAATTAATTATAATTCAAAATCAGGTGGTCGGATTAAAAATCCGATTGCACCATTGGATTCCTGGGGTTCTAACGGTTCCATTTTACTCCTAAGATCATGGATCAGACAAGGATAGCATGGATCCAAAAATTGGACAAAGGGGAAGCTAGGGTTTACTGCACATGTGGTACTGTTCATAGCGTGCTACTGTAGCACGGGTACTGTAGCAGAGCAATGGATGGATTGAAACAAATGGCTACACAGGATGGGGAATTAATGGATGAAATTGGTGGAGGAGAAGTGTTGCTCGGGTTGGTGGGAGACTACCTCGGAGAGGGATTGGAGAGGGGCTCACCGTGGGTGGAGAAATTGAGGAGAGAAGGAGATCGCCGGAGTTGGAGAAGAACTCGCGGTATGGTTGATGTAGTGGAAGAAGCTCCCGAATTCTTGTGGTAGGAGATGCGTGACGGTGTGGGGAAGCTCCAACAATAAATCCTCGGTGTAGGGGTGTGTCGGTGTGGCCGGAATTGCTCGCTGGAGTTGAGGAAGAAAAAGAGGTGGAGAAGAAATTTTAGGTGTGGGGGAGCAATGAATAAATCACAGGGGTTGGGGTCTATTTATAGAGGAGAGGAGGGAGATAAAAGATGAAATAGCACTGATTATTGGAAAGAATAATTAGGGAAGGAAATTTGGGATTAATTGGAAAGAAAACGAACAAAAAAAAGGAAACAGAATCGGAGAGCACAGATGAACCGGCGGCGGCGCGCCTCACGCGCGAAACGCACGCGTGCACGGGAGGCAGCGCACGGCCAGCACTCCTGGCAGCACACATGGGCTTGGCCCAATAAGCATTGGAGTGAGAAAAATGATTATTTACGAATTAAATCAATAGAGAAAAGTAAAGAAATTCAAAACTGGTTCAAATGGGCTCCAAAAATTATGAAAAAATTTCAGTAAATCAATTTGAACGTGGGGAACTCAATAAAAAAATTTTGGAGCAAATTTTTAAATGATGGCCCACTGAAAATTCTGAAACAACACTTCTTGCTCTTAAATTAATTCCTAACCTTGGATTAATTTGAGATAAAATCCAATTAAAATATTTTGAACATATATTACATAGTTGCACATCCTTCTCTCCTTAAAAAAAATTTTAAGCCCGTAAAATTGAGGATGTTACATGCCTCATGAGTCTGTGTTCTTTCCTCATTTGGTGCATTTAATGAAGAATTTGATCAAGCTCTGAAGATTCTTCAGGCTTTTGCACATCAGACAATTGTGGTTGGCTTTCAGAATGGTAGAAGTGTGGGTCGTCGCTAGCCAATGGTGCTCTTTCTTCAACAGCCTAGGGTTGAGGTGCAGATGACTGATGTGGAGGGGGTGAGGCTGCAACTGGTTTTCCTTTGCCTTGGACTTGTGGTGCTTTCTTCACCAAGTCTTCATATAGAGAAGGAGTGAACTTGGTGTGAGAAGTATCATAGTGAAAATCAATAGCTGTCTTGTCCAAGAGGAATTTCATCAGAAAAGGAGCATAAGGCAGTTGCTTGACGTGATCTGCTATTGCCTCTGTCATGAAATTTTCGAAGAAGTCTGCTAAGTTGAAGGGGACATGAGTCATGATCTTGAGAAGAAGATTCATTTCTCTGTGATGAATTTCATCCTGATTTCCCTTCTTGGTAGCAAAGGTCTTCCTCAGTATCTTGAAGACTGTCTTGGCAGCATATGTAAAGTCAGCAGTTTTGCCAAGCACATAATCTCTGTCTTTAGGATACAATGGCTTCAATCCTTCCTTAGGCAGAATGTCTTCGTCATGAATCTTAATATCCTCAGAGTTTATGTCCATTCCAAGACCTATTCTTGCAATGAATTCTTCAAAAGTGGCTTCATACTTAGAATAACTAGTCATCCACTCTAACTTCCAAGTATTGGAGTCAGTCTCACTTCCAGAAATGTAGATTGTGGCATAGAACTAAAAAATGAGCTCTTCATTCCAGTCCTGTCTGAAGGTGATAAGGTCTACAAGACCCACTTGCCTGAGGGTTTCCAGAACTGGAGCAAAGCAGCGATGCTTCTCAAGGTAAGCTAGATCAACATACTGATGTTTGAATATTCTGTTTTTCTTGAAAAGTGTTGTCTGATAAAAATTCTGTTGAGTTCTAGCCCAAAACCTTGGGTTTGAAGCATCTCTGGCATATTCATATGGGTTCAGATCCCATCTGATCTCCCTTAACCCTTCATTGGTCATTCTGTTATATTCCACAACTGGTTGAGGCCTCTTGCCTTGTTTGGGGATCATCTGAGTAGGAGCGAGTATCACTAAGGTGGCATTGTCTTCAATGTTTTGTTGATCCCTTAGCTCAAGATCTTCATCATCAAGATGGAAACTGGACCTTTTCAGAGCTGTTCTTGTCCTCTGAGGGGGCCTGGGGGGTAGCTTATCACCCTTTTGCTTCTCAGCTGCCTTATTTTTCTTCTCAGCAGGAGCAGCTAGTCTTGGAGACACAGTTTGCTTCATATTCCTTCTCTCATATCGAGGAATAGGGTCCTGGGCTTCAGGAGCTTCAGCATCAGCAGCAGCAGCTGCTGCTTGTTCTTCAACAGCTTCTTCAGGCTGAGCTGTTTGTTTTTCAGCCTATTGTTTAACCTCAACTGTTGGTTCTGCAATGGTTTCTTCAGGCTGAATGACAGGTTCCTCAATAGGTATATCTTCTGTTGGGGCAGTGGTTTCTTCAGGCTGAACTTCTTCTGCTTCAGCCTGTGGCTCACTAGGTGTTGCAGGTTCTTCAACCTGAGCAGCAGGACTTGCTGGGGCAAGAGTCCTCATAGAACTGACTGGAGGTGAAGAGGGTCTCATTGGATAGCTAGTAGCTCTAGGAGGTGAAGATGTTGGAGGTTCCCTGATCACAACTCCCTTAGGCTTAGGAGCCTTTGAACTTCTTCAGCCATTTCCTTTCTTAGAGCAGCAGCCTTTTATCAGCTTTCTTCTTCTTTATTCCTGCAAATAGTGCTACTCTGGCCAAGGCTTGGCCTCTTTCTTCATCAGCAGCTTGCTTTGCAACAAGAGTTTTATATCTTGTAAAGCTTTCTTTGCTCTTGGAGGCTGCATCTTTGAGTTTCTTCAACTCAGCTTCTCTTTTGGCTTTTTCTTCCTTAAAGGCTTCTAGCTGAGCCTTTCTTCTCTTGGCATCTGCTTCAATTTCTAGTCTCTCTCGGACTAGAGCTTCTTTCCTGGCCATTTCTTCAGGAGAAATAACGGCCAATGAGCTAGATTGGGGTTACTTGGTAGCTCTTTCCTTTGCATCGAGCTCTCTGCTAATTCTTCGAGCTTCAGATGCTTCCCATTCAGCTCGTTGCTTTTCAGCTATTAGAGTAGTTCTGACTCCTATTGGGATGTCATCACCAATGTCCACAGATGAAGAAGTTGCTTTAGGATCAGGTGACTTCGCAACTGATGACTGCTTTACTTTAGCAACAGTTTTCCTCACCTTTTGAGGGCGAGAAAATTCCTCCTCCTGAGGAATAGATGAGCGAGCTTTAGTTGCTTCCTTCCTCTTCCTAACTTCTTCAAGAATGGCAGCAGATGGCCTCTTTGATCTGGCAGGGGCCTTCTTGGCAGCCTTTTCTTCAAAGATCTTGCACCAATACTCTGTCACATATTGGCTTGCCTTTTCCTGTTTCTCCCAGTATCTCCTTATCCTCTGATGTCTATGTTTATTCTCCATAGCAGATTCACGAGGAGTACTCATATGCAGTTCTTCAGGAACTTCATAAGCCATGTTTTGCAGTCTTCTTCTTCCTGAAGGTGTGGATGAACTAGCTGAGGTTTTTGACCTTTTGGGGACAGGAGAAGAATCTCTTTTGAACTGCTCGAAGCTCTATCAGGGTCACTATCGCTGATTTGAACATCATAGCTTCTTTCAGCATTTGAGTCACTCTGACTTGAACTCATGATCACTCCCTGTGAAGCATATGGGATACGAAGAGAAAAGATACGATCACAAATGTACTCAGCAGACACAATTTTGAAGAAAAAGAGTTTTTAGCTGATGAATTGGTGGTTTTCTTCAAAGTTGAAATGACCTGTTTCACTTTTGGAAGTGCTGGGCTTGTGCTTCAGCATTGCAGAGCACAAACTCGGAACTACCGGTTTGGAGTCGGTAATGCCAAGAATTGTTGAAGAATAAACTGCTCAATTCAATAGGCGCAGAATGAGGGAATCTAAATAAGGCGCCTAAAATCTAATAAATTTTTTGATTTGACAGGGTGAGAAGATCGAAAATGTACCCTAGGATTGAATGCACGCGACCGAAGGATTTGAAGAGAGAGACGCGGATTCCATAGCCGTGCCCTAACTCGGCGACGGCGGCACTGCTACGGTGGCGGCAGACGTGAAGAAGTCCGGCAGCGGCGGGAAGTCCTTGCGTCGGTGGCGGCGAGACGGTGAGCCTCGAGCGTTTCCGGCAAGTTGGACGAAGAACAACGGCCGCACTGAGACTTTAGGGTTTTGTAGAAGTTGAGGCGACGCAGAAGAGAACTTGGTCTATTTATAGTCAAGGTTCCCGAAAAAACCAGAGATGCGGTTCGAGTAGAATCCGGATCTGCCGTTGAGAGTCCTCAAACTCAGTGATGCCGAAGAAAATCCCGGTAGCACCAGAATTGAGTACTGGAGAACGACTCAAAATCTTCAGAGTCACAACAGAGATGATTCTCGGATATACCGGGATTGAAACCGGAATGACCGAAGAATCGTTGAAAGAAGAAACTGACTCTAGGGTTTCATGTTGGAAGCACCGGAAGAAAATCGGTGATGCCGAGAATGGTTTCAACAGTACACTTGTGAAGATAAGCATGAAGAATTAGGTAAGTTTAGATGGATCTGAGATTAGGGTCCATTTTCATCCACTTAGAGAAATGCAGCTGAAAAAAATAAGCTATAAGTTGGATGATAATCAGGACTAGAAGCAAAGAGAGATAAGATCCATATCAAATGTGGTGGTTTGAAGCCACCATGTATGAATGTAATGATTTAGAACCACATATCAATTTAGTGAAGAGGGTTCTATGAATCATATTCATCAAGACATACAAGTGTTTCTATTCTCACATATTTGGATGTATATGTTCATTGAGAGAACTATACATATCCTTAATGTGTTCACATCTGAAGCATCAATATCAAGTTATAATGTGAACATGTAAGCATGGTTTCAAGTCACATTTCGAGAATCTAAAATATTTAGCTCACTCTGCAACTCGCAAAACTTACGCTCATCTAAGGGTTTTGTGAAGATATCCGCTAATTGATTATCCGTCCTCACGTGGCTAATCACAATATCACCTTTTGCAACATGATCCCTAATGAAGTGGTGACGGATATCTATGTGTTTTGTGCGGGAATGTTATACGGGGTTATTGGCTATCTTGATTGCGCTTTCGTTATCATACAAAAGAGGCACTTCTTTTATCATAATTCCATAATCCTTCAAGGTTTGCCTCATCCACAACAATTGAGCGCAACAAGAACCTGCGGATATATATTCGGCTTCGATGGTGGATAGGGAAACAGAGTTTTGCTTCTTGGAAGACCAACTAACTAACGATCTACTAAGGAATTGGTATGTTCTGGAGGTGGACTTCCTATCAACCTTGTTTCCTGCATAATCCGAGTCTGAATATCTGACAAGATTGAAACTAGCCCATTTGGGATACCACAGCTCTAAGTTGGGAGTAAAGACTAGATATCGAAGAATTCTCTTTACGGCCGTGGGGTGACACTCCTTAGGAGCTACTTGAAACTGTGCACACATGCAAACACTTAACATGATGTCGGGCCTAGATGCACACAGATAAAGCAATGAACCAATCATAGAACGGTATACCTTTTGATCAATGGATTTACCATCTTCATTTAGGTCGAGGTGTCCGTTCGTTTGCATTGGAGTATGTATTCCTTTTGCTTTTTCATGTCGAACTTCATGAGCATGTCCCTCATATACTTCTCTTGGGAGATGAAGATACCATTTCTGAGTTGTTTCACTTGAAGACCTAGGAAGAACTTCAACTCTCCCATCATGGGCATCTCAAACTTTTCGGCCATTATTTCTCCAAACTCTTTGCTGAAATTGTGGTTAGTTGATCCAAAGATAATATCATCCACATATATTTGGCATACAAAGAGTTCGCCATCCATAACTTTGGTGAAAGGAGTACAATCAATTTTGCCATTTTTGAATCCTTTAGCGAGTAGAAACTTCTTAAGACACTCATACCATGCTCTAGAAGCTTGTTTGAGTCCGTATAGTGCCTTATGAAGTTTATATACGCTGTTTGGAAATTTTAGGTCATCAAAACCAAGTGGTTGTTCAATGTATACTAATTCTTCAATTTCACCATTTAGAAAAGCACTTTTAACATCCATTTGATATAGCAAGATATTATGATGGTTTGCATATGCTAGCATGATTCGAATGGCTTCTAGCCTAGCTACGGGTGCATATGTCTCACCGAAATCCAAACCTTCCACTTGTGTGTAGCCTTGGATGACGAGACGAGCTTTGTTGCGCACCACTTGGCCATCTTCATCTTGCTTGTTCCGATACACCCATTTTATTTCTATGACATTGTGCTCTTTGGGGTTCGGTCTATCAACCAATGTCCACACTTTGTTACGTTCGAAGTTGTTCAATTCTTCTTGCATCGCAATCACCCAATCTTCATCATCCATAGTTTCGTCGATCCTAGTTGGTTCCAAAGAAGAAACAAACGAGCAGTGCTCACAAAAATTTGAAAGTTTAGCACGTGAACGAGTTTGTGGATCTTTGGATATGTCACTTATGATCTTATCGACGGGATGACTATTTTGAATTTGTTTTGCAAGTCTTGGGTGATGTGGACCACTTTGAGTTTGAAGTCTTGTTTGAGCTTCATCTTCAGCATTTGCTTCGATATCATCACTTCCCACTGGAGGTTCTTGACTTGAAAGGGATGGTGTGACTTCTAGAGATGAAGCACTTTCCTTGACTTCAACGGGTTTCACTTCCCCAATAGCCATGTTCTTCATTGCTTCGGTGGAGACAAGTTCATCTATAACACTTGGTAATTGCTCAACTTGGGAGCCATTAGTTTCATCGAATTGCACATCCACCGTTTCTTCAACTTTTCCTGTGAAGTTGTTGAAGACACGGTAAGTATGCGAACTCGAGCCATAACCGAGAAAGAAACCTTCGTGTGATTTTGGAGCAAATTTAGATGTGCGGTGCTTATCTAGAATGTAGCATTTGGATCCAAATACACGAAAGTATTGAACGTTTGGTTTGTTATCGGTTAGGAGCTCATATGACGTCTTCTTCATGAACTTGTGAAGGTATAGACGGTTGATGGCGTGGCATGCGGTGTTGATGGCATCCGCCCAAAATCAACTTGGCGTGTTGTATTCGTCTAGCATTGTACGCGCCATCTCGATTAGGGTTCTATTCTTCTTTCAACAACACCATTTTGTTGAAGTGTGTAGGCGGCAGAGAACTCATGGTCAATGCCTTCTTCATCAAGAAAATCATTGATGTTGGTGTTCTTGAACTCCGTCCCATTGTCGCTCCGCATCTTCTTGATCTTTAGTTCGAATTCATTTTGAACTTTTCTTGCAAATCTCTTGAAGCATCCTTGGGTCCTAGCTTTATCCTCAAGAAAATATACCCAAGTGAATCTAGTAAAGTCATCAACAATGACAAGACTGTAAGCGTTACCTCTAAAGCTCTTGTAAGTGTTTGGACTAAACAAATCTATGTGAAGTAGCTCGAGAGGGCTTGTTGTAGTCATGACGGTCTTGGTGGGATGCTTTGTCTTTACTTGCTTCCCGGCTTGGCATGCACTACAAAGGCGATCCTTTTTGAATAATACGTTAGTAATACCAAGGATATGCTTACCTTTGACCAACTTGTCTACGTTCCTCATTCCTACATGTCCAAGTTTTCATGCCATAGCCATCCTTTTGAGGATTTTGCAATCAAGCATGTGGTGACTTGAGGACCTTTAGAAAAGTCAACAAGATATAGATTGCCTTTTCTTACCCTTTTGAAGACCAAGAATTGATCATCATTTTTGAACACTTGGCAATCAATTTTAGTAAATAGTACATCAAGATCAAGATTGGTTAATTGAGCAATAGACATTAGATTGAATCCAAGGGACTTAACAAGCATAACATTTGCAATAGATTTATCCTTGGATATAGCAACTTTACCTAGTCCCATTACCTTTCCTTTACCGTTATCTCCAAATGTAATGCTTCGAATGGGTGAAACATTTGGCGTGAATTCATCAAACATGCTTTCGTCTCCGGTCATTGATCGGTGCATCCACTATCAAGCACACATTCTCGTCCTCCGGAGGCATAGCTCTACAAAATAATTCAGTTTCTTTTAGGTACCCATATATTTTTGGATCCATAGTTGTTAGAGGTTGGGACACTGTTAGATGTATCAAATACATTGGGTCTAAGGCTAGAGATGTGATCTTTGCGTACCCAAATGGTTTTACAAGGAATCACATCTCTACTCTTGTACCCAACATATTTGGCATACACTTTACCCTTTTGGATCTTAGCTAATCTATAGTTGACATCAAAGTTAGCTTGCATGGATGCATAATATTTATGAGCATAGCCATCATAGTGAGTGAGTTCGATATTCTTCCCTCTTCCAAGGACCCACTTGGTCTTGGGATATTGTTCAGGTCTCCACTTGGTTCCATCGGAGTTGTAGCTTGGAATGAAGTCTAACCCTTCTTTCTTTGAGTTTATCAATTGCTTGCTAAGAAGCTCTCTTAGAGAGTCACTTCCTTTGCAGCACTTGAAGAAACCAACTTCAAAGAGGGTCTTCATCCTAGCATTCTCATTCATAATGACTATGGTCCTCATAGATGGAGTGTTAGGAGAATAAGAGACCATAATAGCATTTGAAGATGAAGAATCTGAATGCACATTGCTAGATGATGTAGATGGTGGCATGGCATTGGATGATGCAATACATTTCAAGTAAGGAGGATTGAAACCTTCTTGATTCTCACTAATTTGCTTGGCGATAAGAGAATCATTTTCAAACCTAAGTTCATCATGAACCACTTTTAGAGATTCAAGATCTTGCTTCTTGTTGAGGAACTTAAGACCTAGCTTTTCATGATTCTCAATTAGTGATTCATGAGTCTTAGTGAGATCAAGGTGCTTTGACTTGAATTTATTCAACTCACGAGAGAATTCCTTATTTTTCTCCATCTCATCGACAAGCAAACTTTCTTGATCTCAAGAATAATTTCTTGTTCCATAAGGGTTTTAGCTAGTTTTCTATAACTAGGTTTTATGTTCTCTAGCTCATCACTCATAAGGTCATCATCACTATCATCATAGGTAGGAGATTTTGAAGTTACCTTGGACCCCTTAGCCATAAGGCATGTGGGGGACTCGTTGTCGCTTGGCATGTCGAAGATTGACCTTGCCTTTGTCGGTGTAGCCCAAGCGAGTCCCGCCATTCCAGTTTCGAAGTCCGAGGAGGAAGGTTCGGAGCTTAACGAATCGCTAGCATTTGAGTCTCACTCCTTGCCGAGGTAGGCTTTAGCCTTGTACTTATTCTTCTTGTAATGATTGGGCTTGGAGTGATGCTCCTTCTTGTATGACTTCTCTTTCTTGTCATCCTTGTCTACTTTGTGGCCTTTTTCTCTTTTCTTCTCTTTCTTGAGGAGCGAGCAATTGGCGATGAAGTGGCCGGGCTCCCCACACTTGTAGCAGTTTCTCTTCTTGGGGTCTCTTAAGGAAGAGCTTCTGTAGCAGTTTCTCTTCTTGGGGTCTCTTAAGGAAGAGCTTCCCTTTCTCCTCAACTCATACTTCTTAAACCTGCCACCTTTTTGGAACTTGTTGAATCTTTTGACCAAAAGGGCCAAATCCTTCCCAAAAGAGTCCCTGTCGTCAGCTTCATCACTAGATTCTTCTTGTTCTTCATCAGATGAGGACTCTGCCTTCTTAACCTTCAAAGCAATGCTTCTTCGAGGGACTGATCTTGTGGAGTGCAATTCTTTCTTTTCTTCAATGATCATCTCATGAGCATTGAGTCTTCCAAGAGCTTGAGATGGAGTCAACGACTTGAAGTCAGCCCTTTATTGGATGAGGGTGCACAGCGTGTCTTATTTCTCATCAAGAGACATAAGAAGCTTCTTGACGATAACAGTGTCAGTGATGTTTATGGCACCAAGTCCTTGAAGCTCATTTGTGATGGTGGTGAGTCTTGAATAGATGCTTTGAACTGACTCTTGATCTAAACCTCTGAACCGGTTGAATTGACTTCGAAGAACGTCAGTTCTGGAGTCCTTGACTAAATCAGTCCCTTCATACACTTCTTTAAGTGTGTCCCAGATCTTCTTCGCGCTTCGGAGCGTGCTGATTCTTCCAAACTCATCATCACTGAGAGCGCCAAAGAGGATATCACAAGCTTGAGCATTCAGTTGCTTGTTCTTCTTGTCGTTTTTAGTCAGCTCGGCTTCATTTAGGACAACAACTCCTTGTTTGATCACTCTCTAGATCTCGAAGTCAGTGGCTTCAAGATGCATCCTCATCTTGTGCTTCCAACCAGCATAGTTAGTACCATCGAAGATATGTCTATGTGAAGAACTTCTATAGTTCCCGCAAGTCGACATACCTTTCTCCCTTGGTGATTAAACCAAATCAGTAGCAAAGAGGAGACCTTGCTCTGATACCAATTGAAAGATCGAGGTCTATCGACTAGAGGGGGGTGAATAGGAGATTATCAAATTTTACTCAAATTAGTTGTTTAGCATGCAAGAGTGAGGCAGTTTGAGGGTAAGGCCACAAATATTAAACTAGATCTAGCTCAAATGAAGAATATTCACTCAAGTAAAGAGCTAGAGAGAAGACTCGAGATTTAACCCGAAGTTCAAGTTGTTGGTAACAACTCTACGCCTTCGTTTGGAGACACTTGAGCACTTAGCTCCGAAGACACACAGTCTTCACCTTCTTCTCCTTGAGCCAAGTTCACTTAGAACTTGCTCAATCACTCATGGCGGATCTTGAGGTGATCCCCGAACCTACACAAACTTATTGGAGGCGAATCCACAAATCAGAGCTCTCAACGACGCCTAGTCGGTTAGGAGATGCTAAATCTCCAAGAGTAATAGGTCAAGATTATTAGGCTCGAAGAAGCTCTTGCTTGAATGCTCAATCAAGCCTTAGATCTCACGAATCTTTCCTCTCTCAAAGTAGATCTCAAAGAACAAGGGGAAAGGGGAACACACAGTGTGAGAAAAGTGAGTATTTTGTGCAGAGTGTCCTCCCGAGCCCGCAGGGGGTCGGAGGCAACAAATAGGCACAGCTCAGAAAAAGAGTCGTTGGGGAAAATATTCTTCCTCGGAGCAACCGGAACACAAACCTAGAAGCACCGAGTTTCAAACCAACGGTCAGATTCTGAGGAACTCAGGTGCACAGCGAAAGTCTTCAACTCAAAGTGGGTAGTTTCGAAAGGAACACGGTCACACCGCGATTGAAGATTCTACTCCACAGAATCACTTCTAGAAGCGATTCCCGGTAGTGCCGACTTTGAAGAACGGTTAAACCGAGATTTGAAGTAATGACACGTTCTTCTATCACAAGAAGAAACACGGTCAAACCAGAAACCAACTCGGTAACACAGCTTCACAAAAAGACCTAAGTCCAGAAAAGATTCTCGGTACCACCGGAAACGAAACCGGTAGAACCGAAGACAAATCAAATGTGACTTAGTCTAAGATAACAACAGAAGCATATCTCGGAAGCACCAGTCTGAACAACGGACACACCGGTTTCCGAAACATGAAACTAGGGCAAACCCTAAGCGGCAGGGTTCCCTAACTCTCCAACACAGATGCCATTCTCGGCAGCACTGGGCTTGAAGACCGGTCATGCCATAATTGAAGCTCTTCGAGGCTTGAGACGACTAAGTCATCAAACCTTGCAACAGAGGCCAATCTTGGTACATCCGATTCTTCAAAACCGATATTACCGAGAGTCACTGTCTGCGTAAAAAGAGATTTTCAAAGAAGTCTTCTGAGATTTTGACTGAGGACACATGAAGATTCTTCCTATAGCTTAGATATTTTACCCCTCTTAATAGTGCGGCTTGTCCTATAGACTCAAATGATCTTTGATCATGTTAAACACTAGAAAATCACCATTAATCTTTTAGGTCCAAGCCTTCCTTCATCATTAACCTTTTAGGGGTCGACATCCACTGGTTAAACCAATTACTTGGGGACTATATACCTGTATACACTGAGTAAACCATTAGTCCCTTAATCGTTTGTCATTAATCATCAAAACCCACTAGGGGCACTAGATGCACTTTCAAGTCTACATGTCATATTAGACTTAATTATTTTTAATTTTTATTCGCGTACCAATTGGCTACCCATGTGTACAAATTGGTACCCACATCCGACCCATATCTAATCAAGTACCCACCCCTAAAAACCCATGAGTCCTGAGCACCATCCATACCCGACCAAATCGGCTCGGTACCAACAGGTACCCAAACCCATAGGTAAAATTATCATCTTGAGGTGGGTAGAAGGACTTGGATGCCCAAAATGGGCTTCTCGAAATTAGATGGCCTAGATGTGAAGATTTGTAAGTGCCTTGCCTTCTTTACTATATATCAAATCAAACCTGCGCAAAAGTGAAACTTTCCCGTTCCATGCATCGAAAAACCACTAGCAATAGATGGTTTCTGTTTCTTCCAACAACATGCCACTGGTTCCCCTCGCCTCTGACGGCCGATTTGGCGTCGGGAGGTGGGGGACCCTGGATCAACGCTTGGCGTGTAGATTAGATTTTCCTCCATATTAAGTTTGTATGTCCTTGGGGACGGCGTACTGACGGTGGAGGCAACGTCATAGAAAATAAAGTTATCTACTTCATCCCTATCTTGGTGTGTTCGTCAAGGCCAACACCGAGGAGCCAGTCGTGTTTCGGTCCCGTGGATCGACAGCTCCTGATCCGGTGGATTATTGTCCAACATCTTGGCCTGACTTGGTGACGGTGGCAACATTGGTGGTGTCAAATTTATTTTGGTTTCTGATTCTCCTGTTTTAACCTTTAATGCTCTTACTCTTCTTCCTTAGAGTTCAGGCAACGAAGCAGCAGTTCGATAATCTACCTTGATAAGAGTGTGCCCCTAGCCACAGTGCGTTCAATGGTTTTAGATTCTCACCTATTGGGGTAAGCGACTGATACGACTCTTCAAATCTTTTGAGATTAGTCCAACTTATGCAGGTTTGGTCTTCTACTTTTTTTTAATCGGAAGCCTGGAGGAATACTGAGATGCTAAAGACATGGTTAGAGATGATGACTTTGAAAAATCTTTATGAAACTTTGATTTTTTATTAGTGGTCTTTAATGTTCTTTTTCATTTCAGTTTCTTGGATCCGTTATATAATCAATAAAATCAGATGTTGCTTTCTCGGAAAGGAACATACTATGTGTCAGATCCCTGAAAACTTTAAAGTAACGGCAGCAACCATGCACATGACTGATAATGCAGCCCATTGGTATGAGTCACATATATAGAGAACTAGAGGGAGCCTTTAACTGCTGCTCATCGAGACAAATCTACTCGTCTTGTTTTCATCTATCCGTCTAAATGTCTAAAAGGATACCGATAGTTAAAGTTTTAAAATTTTAACTTCACTATGTGTGTAAAGAAAGACAAGTTTCAGAGAACGAGGGAGTATCCAATAGGATGCTTTCATATTGCTTACTAAAAATTGTTCCTAGGCAACCCTAGCTTCGAACCTGTGTCCCAACAACCATTGTCGCTGGTTTGAGTGCTGAATCTTGTCATCACTCTTTCAGCTGTGGTTCATGCGGTGTAGCGACTGCTGACTGTACGTCCTACTAGCTAAAGCGGGGGTTTGGGGGGAGGGGGTTGGGGGGACCTAAGAACCACAGCTGATGGATACATATCCTCTCATAGGTCGCCTGAATGCAGTACACTATCGTCACAGCCTTTGTCTGAAATTGCCAACAACCATTGTCGCTGGTTTGAGTGCTGAATCTTGTCATCACTCTCTCAGCTGTGGTTCATGCGGTGTAGCGACTGCTGACTGTACGTCCTGCTAGCTAAAGCGGGGGTTGGTGGGGGGTGGTGGGGGACCTAAAAACCACAGCTGATGGATACATATCCTCTCATAGGTCGCCTGAATGCAGTACACTATCGTCACAGCCTTTGTCTGAATACAATTTCAGTATTGCAACTGGAACTCAATACATAGGTGTCATGGACACAGTACCTCAATTCCACTGATCAACCCCAGTATGCAAGGCATTTCATTCTGGATGGACACCTCAGTGGACAGAATGGATTGTTATACAGATCGCACGTCACAGTACAGCATCAAGTACTTTTAGCAATGCAGATAATCATTACTGTATTTTTAGAACCAAGTTTCAGTGTATTCAAACATCCCTAAATAATGTAGTATTATATGATTATGATTAGCGTAAGATAGATGGAATCAACTAAACAGGTTAAGTTGAAATTGCTCCACACTACCAGATAACAAAATAACATAGCTATAGCCATTCTCCAGAGCAAATATTATACATTATCATGGATCACTGAATTACACCAAAATATTTGAAATGCCAGCATAAGTGGAGAGCATGTAAACATGTGACTAAGAAAAAGCCACATGGAGTATTCCCAGGCTATGAAATGCAGCACTACGATACAATCTAGTTAAATGTGTCTGAACACCCTCACTTTTACTATCCAAAACACTTGTGCCACAGGGAAGGATACATATTATTATTTCCCGCAGTTCATGTCTTTATGCGCACCACGAAAGAACCTGTCAACAATGATAAGTCATATATTTGTCAGTACGCGGACTTTGTGGAATGGTCATTGAAAATAGGAAATCGATTGGCTTGTTCAAACTACCAGTATAAACCGAAAGGAGAAATCTGCGTAAAATAGTAAAAAAAAACAGAAAGGAGAAATCTGGTGTGCCCCAAATGCATAAAATAGACACTAACTTATTAATGAATAGCTCAAACATACACAAAAACCTTGTCTTTCTAGGAGGTTTGAAATATTTTCAACAAAGTAACATTACTTTCAGATTTCAGTGAATAGGATGAGTTTCTCTTTTAGCTCAATCGAGATAATTTATTCTCTTAGCATTTTCCCATTAAAAAGAGGATAAAAACTAAAGGAAGATCAAAAGAAAAAGGTTTTGCACAAATAATTGAAATGACCTTTAAAAGGCAGAAAGGAAATTAATGCATTTTATATTGTTTGAACAACCAAAAGGAACATGACCAGACACTAAACCCTCAAAAATGGTTACAAGAGCTCATGCTAGGCCACAATTAATCTAGATAACAAGAAATGAATATACAAGTTAGCCCACAATTAATATAGTTTATGTGAATCCACAAGTGCTTAGGACATATAAATACAGTCCCATGCCACTGGATTTCAGCTTAACACAGAAAAGAATATATGGTGCCTTATGAATCAAAGTCACTAATGTCTCTGCAAGCTCTGGGGAAGATCTACTTGTTTGACTATGGCTCTGTTTGGCATTGCGGTGGATTATGATAATCTCATTTGTTCAACCAGCTTTTGCCTATGTTACCGTTTGTTTAACCAACTTTTTTCTACCTCTTTCATAGCTATTTTTTCGCAGTAGATTATAAAATAAGCTCAGCACAACACAGTTCAGCAACGGCAAAATGAGCCTATGGGTTGATGTACCAAGTATGGTGAAAGATCAACTTATAAACACTATCGAATGGATTACCCAACCTCATGAAATCACATGCTAAGTAAAAGGTCATGGAAAAGAATGTTCAACTCACATGCTGGAAGGTTGGACATGTCTGCAGAGACAGCACATGGAATTCCCAGGTTTGTTAAAGCACCTCTTATCAACCCACATGGGAAATATAAAAGCATGCTTGTTGTTTGGGCTGCAGAATCACCTAATGATGCAGAGTCATTCTCCGTTGCATCCGTGCTCTCTACAGATGGATCTAGAGAAACACGAGTAAGCCACCGGAAACGGTTATCTTGAAGAACAAAGGTACCCTGCATGGGAATCATGTAATATCAGTTCTACATGATCACAAAATATGGTATGAGTTTTCTGTTCAATTACCCTGTGATTTGTTTTCAGATTGTCAATCTGTTTCTTGAACAGCTCTGACCAAAAGTCTTTGCAAATAAATTTGATTGCTTCTAGATGATCATTAAATCGAGGGCGCTCCATTGTATATCTGGATATGAACAGAAATTCCAGTCAACTTTGCAATGCTATGAGTACAGGAAGGTAGCACCCACAAAAAAATAAGGATAAACATGGTAATATATTTTGCAGAGCATAAGAACTTAAGCTTAAAACCATACCGGTGGAAATACTGAACTAAAACTCTAGGAAACCAAACAGAAACCACGTTGATAAAGGAACATCAAAACCTGATCATCTACCAATACGAATTGAAACTCCACATTACAGATAATTATAGAAAGAAAAAGAGAGTGACTATGGTAAATACACATGTAAATTATGCACTTGCCATACTTTTTTGACCATCCATCAATCATCCTACTAGTGTGAGTGGTTAGGAGTAAAAAATAGTGAGGTTGTTGTGGGCAGCAGAAGCATCACGGTACACCGGATTGAGGAACAGGCTGCAAGATGTGGGTGGCTAAAAATGTGGATCAAGGGGGAGGAGGGAGTGTTCACGTTGGCAACCAAATTAAAAGGCTATTTAGGCATAATAATCTAATCATACTGAAAAGAAAAAGAGAAAAGAAAGAAAATATGAAAATTTTAAATGATAAATAGGCTGCAGAGAAGACATCGGTCAAGCCCATCAGCCTACTACCAATATCCTTACCAGAAGATCCCGTTGCGTACAGCTGTATACCACTCCTTCTATCCCCAAAAGAAGAAAAGGGAAAAAGAAAGCTCTCCCCCACAGCAGGATCTGCATGTCCCCTGTCGATCTGCATCTCCTCTCCTCGATCTCTGGCGACGGCAGTCAGTATCGACTTCGGCAGAGAAGGCAACGGCATCAAAGTGGCAGCGGTGGCTAGGTTAGCTTACTCCTCTCCTCAACGCCCACCCCCTCCCACACACACACTCTTTCTCCCTCCTCCACGGCAATCCAAATCAAAATGACCCTCAATCCAGCATGCATAAAACCGGGCATGGATCGCAGGATTGACCAGCGAGTGATTATGGTCCAGGAAATATTAGGAAAGGATATCATATTATGAAACGATATATTAGGAAATCATATCATATTAAGAAAGTCCTAAGGGACTAACATCCATTATATAAGGATGCCATGTATCTCAGAGTTCATCAAGCAAGAAGACATATTTCTGCTATCTATCAACTCCTCTAGTTGTCTTATCCCAACCTATGCCAATGCCTACAAGCCAAGCCATTACATAATTAAAAGTTCTATGTACATATCCATCCCAAAAGCAAAATAAAACATTTCTGACATACAAGAGATTTCAAAATAGAAGAATAGAAATATACTAAAAATAAACCCATAAAATTTGACAAAACAAAAGGCATAAGAGGAGGCAAAGGCATGGTGTATTATTAACTTCGCTTCAAAATCTTTATCCCCAGGGTTTAGAGACGTAGTGCAAAACAGTGTTCAGTTCATCAATCAAATGTAGGTGTACACTCAAAAGGGAATATAAGTCAGAGTGCAAAAGACTATTGACTAATGCTACCAATGATGACAGAAGAAACATCTGAATTTATTGATCATGGCCTTTGTACAATGGGTTCATAAGGAAAAACTGACATGCATGGCCAGCGTCAACCAAATTCCTTAATAATTAAAGTATCATTCAGGTTTAGTTAAAAATACCAGGAACTCCACAAGTTCAGCAGATATCTCATAATTTCTAGTTGCATGCTGGGGGTATTAACTCCAGTATGCTAATCAGTTCCTAAAGCTAGGTCTTAAAAAAAATGAAGGTGTGGGGGAAGACTTCCACCCACATAATTAACATAGCAGATGTGAGCATCGAACCTGGGCTGGCTAGCCCAACAACTGTGGTGCTAGTCAACTGAGCCCAGGAGACTTCACAAAGTTAGGTCTTGTGAAAGTGTCCATCTCGCTTTGAAGGATCTGCTCCAATAACTGCAATAGTGCAATCCATGAACAAAAAAGAATGCCTTCTCTCTCAGCTTACTAAATGCCAAATATCCAGTAAAGTGAGTGAGTTGTTATTAACTAAAATACTGCATATGGTTAGGTATGCAGGACTGTTTGCGAGTGATCACACAATAGTAGTGCATTTATGTCGATGGTGTTCAATTGTGAGATCTATTGTCATACATAGCCAGATTGTATATATTTATACTCGACAAACACATCAAGCGAATCCATAATAAGAAACAAACCTAGCCTAAGCAAGTTATACAATTTCAATAGATTAAGTGATAACCTTATTTAAGTTATGGAATTTCATTGAATATGCAATAACTATCACCAAAAAAAAAGAATATGCAATAACTGCCCTGTTTGAGAAGATAATCATCCTGCACATCATGGGATAGACCCATCCTCAAATTAATTCAGTCTAGAGCAGTCTAAAATCAAGGTAGTAGAATTTAATAGATGACCAGACATTTCAGCCAAAACAATGCAACTCAGCATTAAACTCTTGTTAATATTTTTATGTCAGTTCTCCGATGCCAAGCGCCCTATTTCGTTGAGCACAATTTCTGCTAGTTCTGATACAAATCAAAGTACAATGACAATTTGGAAAAATACGAAATCCTCGGCAAAATGAGGTAGCCGATTGATCTTAGCACCAAATTAGACAACTGGCTCCTAACTATACTAAACTAAAAGAAATATTTTAAGATTTTTGTGAAGGAAATTTCCAGATTCATCCGCATCGACGGCAACCATACGAAGGATTGCTCGCATGACTGACAGGGAATTGATGATCTGTTATGGGGCGAGGCATGACGGATCTGGGAGAGTCAAAGCAACAGATCCAACCAAGAAAGAAACTGGGATCCAAGCAAAGAAAGATGAGAGAGACTGAGAGAGAGTATTTCTTCCTTTACCTCTCGGAGAGCTGGTGGCCGACCTGGAAGCCGATGGCCTCGATGCGGTGGGCGGCGAGCTCGGGCTTGGCGGCGTAGAAGCGGCCGCAGTAGGCGGACACCATCTCCATCACCACCCCGTCCACGCAGCTCTCCGACACCTCCCGCCCCATACCCTCGCCCTCCTCCCTCCTCGGCGATTTCCCCGGTTTGTGTGTGCGTGCGCGCGCGAGAGAGAGAGAGAGAGATCGATCCAGCTAGTGAGCCGAGGTCGGAACTCGGGACGACGAACCCCCGAGCCGTGCAGAGATGGATGTAACCTGGCCACATGGCCGGCCCGGCACGGCATGGCACGGCCCGCCTATAAAAAGGCCTGGCACGGCACGGCCCATGTAGGCCCCTTTTATAAAAGGGCCGTGCCGGGTCGGCCCAAAGGCCTGGTTTAGCGGATCGGCCTGGCACGCGAGTTAAAAAGGCCGGCCCGGCACGGCACGGCTGCGGGCCGGCCCGCGTTCATTTTCGGCCTTCTGGGCCGTTTCGGCCTTCCGGGCCTTCTGGGTTTTAAAAATTCAGAAAAATCTAAAAAATTAAGAAAAAAATACAGAAAAATCTAAAAAATTAAGAAAAAATACAGAAAAATCTAAAAAATTAAGAAAAAAATACAGAAAAATGTAAAAGAGGCAAAGTGTCATATGGATAAATATTGAGCTTTATTAGTAGCTGCCTCATTAAAACCTTCCAGGTAAACTCCCCTTGGAGATAAACCCTGGTAAGGAAAAAGAGTACAAAACTACTTGCTCGGAAAAGAAAATTACAAAAGGAAAAGAAAATTACAAAGATTACAACTATTATTCTGATTGTTCATCGTCTAGATAAAGATTTTCGAACGTGCATGACAGATCTGTGTTATCCGTAGTGTGTTGGGCTCTCCGTCTGGCTAGTTCCCCATCTTTCACGGTCATTAGTGTCCTCACCATATCACTTGTGAGACTGGTTCTTCTCTCGTCAAGTATTCTTCCAGCTAGACTGAAAGCAGACTCCGATGATACCGTTGAGACGGGTATCGTTAACACATCTCGTGCTAATATGGAAAGCACCGGATATGTAAGCTTGTGGTCATGCCACCACTGCAATATGTTGAAGTCATCATCAGTCTGTTCCTGATAGCTGATTTTGTCGCTGTTGAGGTACGTCGCTAACTCCCCGCCACCAGTCACTACGCACGCTGCTGTTGTTGTTGTCGAAGAGCTCGAGGAAGAGGAGGAGGAACTAAATATCTTTCCCCACGCTCCTTTCTTCTTTCCAGCCGTTGGTGCTGGTGGAGGCCGTTGCAGCCGAACTCCGGCATACTTTTCATTGTACTTACCGTAAATTTCAGAAAGCTTATCACGAACATTAGTGAAATAAGCAGAATAATCTACATTTACGGCATCACTTAAGAGTGAGAGAACATTACCAAACCCTGCAAGTTTAGCCCTAGGATCCAAAATAAATGCAAATGCATACAACATTGGAATTTCTTTCCAATATTTCAAATATTTGCTTTTCATGGCAACAACAGCATCACGTAACAGCAAATCACTTTCGTATGCTTTCATGTGAGTAGCAATTTCTAAAATATGATGCACCATTAAAGGAGATGTGGGATAATAAACCCCAGACAAAGCAACGGTTGAATCGTAAAGAAGCTCCAAAAAACTTAGCAATACTTCAGCAACATGCCAATCATTAGGGGTGAGTAGGGTTGATCCATCATTGGCAGTAGGGTAATTTAAATTAATAAAGATAGTAAAACTATCTTTATGTGGAATAAGATGCTTAAGCATCATATATGTGGAGTTCCATCTAACAGGCATGTCTAAAGCAAACTTACGAGGACGTACTCCTGTAGCAAGGCAGTACCTCTTGTAGCTTGCAATTTGTGTATTAGAAGCATTCATAAAAGAAATTGCAGTTTGCAAATTGTCAATGTATGCAGTCAATCTCTTTAAAGCACATTTAGCAATAAGATTAATTATAGGGCAAGCACAACGTTGATGCAGTAAAAAAGATGCAGCATAAGAGTTAAACAAAGGAGTGAGGATACTCATTGCACTAGTATTTGATGCAGCATTATCCAAAGTTATTGCAAAGATCTTGTTCGTGAGACCAAAATCTTCCACAACTTTAACTATAGAACCAGCAATGTTTTCACCAGTATGTGATACGTCAATTAATTCGAATCCTATGATTCTTTTTTCTAGTTGCCATTTTTCGTTAACATAATGAGCAACCACACTAATGTAGTCTTCCTTAGCCCGACCACTCCAGATATCAGATGTTAAGGAAACAGAAAAAGTGCATGTAGTAAAGTCTTCTTTATTTTCTGAAGACCAGTTTTGCATAACTTTTTCATATCCCTAGTTGTAGTTTGTCTAGAAACTGGAACGAATCTAGGATTATGAGCAGTTTGAATATATTCAGAAAAAGCGGGAGACTCACCAAAACTTAATGGTAAATCATTAGCAGCAATTAAACGACAAAGAGCTTCTCGAGCTCTTTCAGGATCATAGTCTCAATGACTTACCGAACCGTCGGGGTTGTATTGGAGCTGGGTCTGTCTCGCCGCCCTCTCACCCTCCTTCTTCAAGTGGCTTTCGATGTGCCTCTTCAGGTAGCCGGTTCCTTTTCCGGACTCCCCGGTCAGCTTTCTCTTGCATCTTTTGCAGACAGCCTTCCACCTCTGAACACCATCCACCTCATATGGTTCTTGATCGAACTCTTGCCACACACTTGAGGTCTGGCGACGAAACCTTTTTGCACCGGTGGTGGAGCCAGTGGCCTCAGTGCTGGCACTACCGGAATGAGATTCTGTATGAGTAGGTTGCGACTGGGGGATATGAGAAAAACTGTGTAGATCGATGTCGGGTATGTCAATCCCGAAATCTTGTGGCTCGAAGATATGGAACTGGTTGGGATCACCCATGAGAAGGTTGGTGAATGAGAGATGAGATGCGGTGTTTGAGTGTGGGAGATGGGGGGAGGGCAGCCCTATTTATAGCAAAAATTCAAAAAAATTCAGACCATTTTACCCCTCCAAAATTCAAATTTCAAGTTAAAAGGGCCAAAACAGTGCTAAAAAGGCCAAAACAGTGCTAGAAAGGCCAAAACAATGCCAAAATTCAAATTTTAAACACGCGGGCCGCCACGGGCCGCCGTGGGCCTTCCTGCCGCCCCGCTCCCCCGCGCGGGCCGCCGCGTGCCAGACGGGCCGCGTGCTGCGCCGGGCCGTGCCGTGCCGTGCCGTGCCGTGCCGTGCCGGGTCCGAGCCGTGCCGGGCCGGCCCGCCATTAAAAGGGCCGTGCCGTGCCTGGCCTTAAGGCCTGGCCTTAAGGCCTGGCCTCGGGGATCGGCCTTGTTCCATGGCGGGCCGAAGGCCGGCCCGGCCCTTTTATTCGCGTGTCATGCCGGCACGTGCCGGGCCAAAATTCCGTGCCCGCGGGCCGGCCTTAAAAGCCCGGCCCATATGGCCAGGTTTGTGGATGTTACGGATTGGCTCATCGACTCATTGGGAAACAGGTGGGCTTAGGTTCCGGCTCGAGCCACGGTGTCTTTTTTCTTTTTTCTTTTTTTCAGAAACTGTCTTTTTATTTTTTGAATAACGGCATACCCGCGCTAAGAAATCGAGTAAATTACAGGCTGAACCAAATGTTATGGCAATTTACAGCACCTGTTTGACTAATCATGCACTTAATATGAGGTTCTATTGTCATAGGTTTTTTTAGGATCCTGATCAACTATGCAACTTAGACGATCCCGCTTGTCCATTACGTGATTATAAGCCGACTGCCGATGAACACTACCTTGAACTGTATTGCCATAGACAACTCACTAATGAGCACCGTCATGCACTACACCATGCACACCACGTGGGCGGTGCTCGGACCTGACTCTAGTATGGTTAGTTGCTCGGTCTCTTTTGTAGAAGACTTGCTACGGCTTCGGCAGAAGCCCATCTTTTGACAACAATGGTCAAACACAGAGCATGAGGGTGGGTCACAAAACAACAATAAACTACAGGCATGAAGGCCAAAAGATAGACGTTTAAGGATTAAAGATGAAGGAACCAAT
Source organism: Stipa capillata (assembly GCA_019208055.1). NCBI lineage: Eukaryota > Viridiplantae > Streptophyta > Magnoliopsida > Poales > Poaceae > Stipa > Stipa capillata. The sequence continues at coordinate 76,957 of JAGXJF010000792.1, read as the reverse complement.
TTAGGAATTATGACACCGTGAGCTTGAATTCGAAGTCTTGTGACAACTACAAAAACCTAGAACGATACATCCTCATTTAAGACTAGCGAAGAGTGAAGGTGAAGCATACTAGTCTCGAGTGATGGGTCCTCATATAACATTGGGAAAAGCGAAGGTGAAGCTTAGGGTGTGTTTGGTTGTCTATGTGGACCTCGGTTAGGCCCACCAGATGTAGATCAAGGGTGTTTGGTTGCCTATACCACTTTCCGGGCATGATCCGCACCATGCTCAAAGCATCCCTCAGCCAGACCCCGGGGGAAATGAAACTATCAGCCGTTTCTCTAGGGCCATGCCTGCTTGGGCGCAAGGCATGCAACCAGGGTGGCTACATGGGTGCAGACTGGAGATGGTGGGAGACTTAGGGTGACCGTCACCACTTCATGCCATTCCAATTCTCACAATCCCCTCTCCTTGCTCCAAAATAGTGACCCCCTTCTCCGCTTCCTTTAGGTGAGCGCTGGTCCCCTTCATCTCCGGCGCGCGATGTTTGTCTCCGTCCTCTCCGACGATGTCACGGACCCGGGAATTTCATATGATTAGGGGAAAGAATGGTCGCCAAGGGCCGAAGGACTAGTCGACCTGGTGGCACAGTACCTACGCCGTACTCACCGAGGTGGAGTGATCCGACACCTGATCAACGCAAGCCGGCCGGAAGCGACTAAACTTCCCAGAACCACATACAATTCACTGACCCGGTGAAGGTTTAGAGTCGTTCCCGAATTCTACCACGCAAAGCAAGATCGGAGGAGCCCGGCGATTCTACCCACAACCTAACCTAGCTCGGAAGCTAGTGGGTCGCTCGAAAGCCCGGTAGAATACACCCACACCCTGCCTGGCCGGCACAGCATCTCAGCCAGCGGGTCACTCAACCTATTCCTGCTCGACTTAGTAAAAAGAGGAACGGCTTTAACTCTTCACGGCATACCCATACACTTCATATCATTCACGCACGGTGTATGAGCAGCCCCAATAACCACTTGGATATCACAACAAAGCACTACGATACGATAATACTACTAGCTGTCCACATTGTGAACTATTTAGTTTACATCATTCGGTGATAACCGGAAACATATCCAAATGTAAAGTATTTAAACAACAGCGGAAGGAGTTAAGTGAGTCCCACAGCGGCGCATCGACCGCTGACCAAAAACCAACCAAAATCCCATTCGTCGATAGCCAACCAATAAAACCAAGTGATTAAACATCCTCGAAGTAATCCTTGACCATTGGCTCACCTGCAATGACCTAGGAATATCCTAGGTGAGTACGAGGTACTCGCAAAACTTATTAGTGCTTGATTAGTTGTCCTACACATACTAGTATAGCAGTAATAAAACATGGTGCATCTCGAGCTAACAGGGTACAACCATACGAACATTGTACTAACAGAGGGATGGTAACCATGGAAAGCAACTCACAGTTCAGATTCATACATCCTAATGAATAATCATGATGGCACTCACTAGTCACATGTGCACCTCAATTCACAACCACAGTGGCACTCACTTGCCATTTCCCAAACACTTGGGATAGTTCACACATCCACATTAACCGTGAGCCATCATGACGACACATTCATTTAATCTCTCGGATCGTTACCGGCAATCGATCACCCTGAGTGTAAAGAGTGCCTTATCCCTTGGAGGTTGCAAGGCTCCAAGGGTCTTAGACTTATCTCAACTACACCCCAGCCTCGATGTCGCTAACGTCCACGCGCGACAAGGGGAGTAATCACGATGGAGTCACCTCAGGGTTGGTATCGCGACAACACTCTCCATACACCTAGTCGCAACATGCTCCTCCAATGATACCAACTTTATCCATCTGACACTTTCCCTTCGGCTCTCCCATCTCACCTTAGTAGGTTCAAATATTTAGTGCATCAGGTTAATTTCAACCATAGCTAGACATAACTTACAGCACATCCTAACATGCTAGTTTGACCGAACTCGACCACAATTTTTGAACAACGATCCATACATCAACATACAGATACGTAAAACAGGTAATCGATAATTAAAAGATGCAACAAGCTCTGCTTGCCTTGCTCAAGTTGTTCCTGGTCTTGCGGTGAATCGTGGGCCTGGTGGTCTCCTTCTTCGAGCTCTGAGAGCAAACAAGGCGAATACCGGAAACAACGATAAACGAAAGTAATGAGTCCAGCATGTATGCATGAGGGTTGATGCAAGGAATGGATCTCTAAAACAATCTACTGATGCTACGAGTTCATGTTAGCGAGGGTTTCCCAATTGAACTCGTGAAGGTTAAATGGTTGTCCTAACCTACACGCATGTTAAGATTCATCCGATTGCGAGCTAGGGTTTGAAAGTTGTTACTCATGTTGGAGGATCATGGCCTCAAATATTTATAACATGGAAGTGCTCTGAACTACGAGACTAATGTAACTGGAATCGTTCGATTCGGGGCTATGAGCATCAAGTTATGAATCGTCGAAGAACGACGCTCGGGAGGGACGAGTATACCTAACTCAATCTAATCAAGATTTTGTATTCCAAATTTTTAAGTTTTGTTCCAGCCAAAATGTAGGAAATCTCATAAGCTTTCCAACGATATAAAATTCACTAAAATCCGATCTACGGTTCAAAAGTTATCGCCGTTTCAAAATCTGCACAAAACCCTAACCTAATCTCCTCCTTGACCACGAAATCCTAATTGCTAGGTACACCCGAGATGCTACACGGATTTCCCACTCTTTAACCGCACTGGCTGACATATGGGGCCCCCGGGTCAGTGCTGACTGGGTAAAGAAATCCCAGTTAGCAGCTGACTGGGCACCCGGGACCAATCGGAGAAGGCCACGCGGACTCCTCTCTCTCTCTCACAAACCCTCCCTCTCTCTCGCCTCTCTCTCTCGGAACCGGCGGCGCCAGGCGGCGGGGACCTCGCCGGAGATGGCCGGAAAAGGGCTCGGGGGCACGAGGGGCTTGGGGAAAGCAGCGAGGGCACCGGGAGCTCACCCCGAGGTCGATGGCTTGCTCGGGGAGGACGAAGGAGCTCGGGAGGAGGCAGGCGACGACGACCGGTGGCGAGGAGCTTCGATGGCCGGCGGGGGAGGCGCTCCGGGCACGGATCTGCAAAGAGGAGGTGCGGGGGAGATTAGGGGGAAGGAAGGACTGCTCGGGGGCGAAGGAACCGAGCTCGGGGACTACCGGAGAGGCGTCGGGAGCTCGTCGGACCGGTGGCCGGAGGTGAGGACGAAGGCGACGGAGAAGGGCGCTCGAGCACGATTCTGCAAGGGAGAGGGAGAAGGGGGTTATGGGGATGAAGCCGGAGCTCGAGGGCGACGAATTGGTGCTCGGGGAGCTACGGGATGGCGGCGATTGCTCACCGGAGCCGACGACTGGAGCGGAGTGAGGAGCTCGGGCAGAGGGGAATGGCGCTAGGGTTTTGGGGAGCGGAGAGGAAGGAAAGGGGGGCTGTCGGGATGGGGTATTTAAAGGGCGGTGGCTGTCGGGAGGGGAGGCTTGTCGGAGCAGGCACCGCCCACCGGGGCCAACTGGCGCCGGGGACGTGGGAGGCGAGCGCTGGCGAGTGGGGCCCGGGTGTCGGGAGAGGAGAGAGGAGGGGGCTGACAGCTGGGCCCCGGAGGTCAGAGAAAGAAAGGGGGAGGGCGCGCGCGCGCGGGGCTGGCGCTGGCCGAGTGGGCCGGCCCAGATCCCTTTTGTTTTTCTTTTTGCTTTTTCTCTTTATATAACTACAGAATTGGTATTTGCGTTATTTTATGTGCAAATTTTGCTCCAAAAATTCTAAATTTCGACAGGAGGTTCAAGATGATTTATGGGACCTACTGTAAAAATTTGAAATGATTTGGAGCTGGTTTGAACTGGTCTCTAGTTCAATTCTTAGGTTTGACCTAATTCGGGGTTTAAACTTCAACTAGGTCTTAAACTTCTCCAAAAATATTGAAATTTGGCATGGAGTTAACATGTCTATATTCATGGCTATTCCCAAAGTTTGGCAAAATTTTATGCATATTAACCTGCCCATTTACTTAACCCTAGTTTCTATCTCGTCGGGGTTCGAGATCGGAGTTTCCATTGAGCTAGCATTTCATGTAACGTTTGGATCTCTCTTGGGAAGGTATTGTGGGCGAATGGTTCCAACCTAGGGACCTTAGACCTTGATCACCTAATATTGCGAGAACCTTGGTTTGCTAACCCAAATAAGTTGATTGGTGTTTGTAAAATTTACCACAGAGGATGAGATATGTACATATTCTATAAAATACAATCATATCATATTTAAGTTTAAATAAGGTGTGGGTGGGGATGATGGCATGTATGCATGAATGCAAGGCAAAGACCTAATTATCGAATCCGAGTATTACAAAACCTACCCCCCTTAAAAAGATCTCGACCCGAGATCTCTAACGGTCGACGAACAAGGAGGGAAATTCAGTCTTGAGCCAATCTTCACGTTCCCATGTAGCTTCATCTTCCGTATGGTTGCTCCACTGGACCTTGAAGAATTTGATGGCGCGATTCTGGGTTCTGCGCTCGGTCTCATCGAGAATGCACACCGGGTGTTCTCGATATGTAAGATCTTCATGTAGTACTTCCATCTCAGGGTTGATCTTCGTTTCGGGGACACGATGGCAAGCCTTCAGCTGAGACACGTGGAAGACATCATGCAACCGAGACAGCTCAGGAGGCAATTCCAATTGGTATGCGACGGTGCCTCGCTTGGCTAGGACTCGGTAGGGACCGATATGACGAGGAGCTAACTTTCCTTTCATTGCAAAGCGGCGGACATCTCTGAAGGGAGTGACCTTGAGATACACACTATCTCCAATCTGAAATGTAACTTCTCGGCAATGAGGATCGGCGTAGCTCTTTTGCCTAGACTGAGCTTCACGAAACGTTCTCGTATGAGGTGAACTTGGTCCTCGGCTTCCTCAATTGCATTGGGTCCAAAGAATTGTCTCTCGCCGGTCTCGGACCAGTTTAGTGGAGTCCTACATCTTCTTCCATAGAGCACTTCAAAAGGGGCCATACCGAGGCTAGCTTGATAACTGTTATTGTAGGCAAACTCCGCATATGGCAAGCAGTCTTCCCAATTGGAACCAAGCGTGAGGACACAAGACCTCAACATGTCTCCAAGGATTTGGTTCGTCCGTTCAACCTGACCTCCGGTTTGAGGATGGAATGCGATGCTAAAAAACAGAGAGGTTCCCATAGCCTCGTGTAAACATTTCCAGAATCGGCTGGTGAATTGGGTGCCTCGATCTGAGACGATCCTTACGGGAACACCATGGAGGCAAACGATTCGAGCGATATACAACTTTGCTAGGTGGCTCACCTTATGTGTAGTCTTCACGGGGATGAAGTGAGCGACCTTGGAAAGGCGATCCACAATCACCCATATGGCATCGTTGCCCTTCGGAGATTTCGGCAAACCAACTATAAAATCCATACCGATCTCTTCCCATTTCCACTCGGGAATAGGGAGTGGCTGAAGCAGGCCCGCGGGTCTCTGATGTTCGGCCTTCACACGACGGCACACGTCACACTCGGCAACATATCGAGCGATCTCCCGCTTCATTCGGGTCCAGCAAAATCGGCGACGAAGGTCTTGGTACATCTTAGTACTGCCAGGATGAATGGCCAACGGGCAGTTATGAGCTTCATGGAGAATTAAGTCCTTGTGTTCCTGATCCTTGGGCACCACGAGTCATTTTCTGAACCAAAGAATTCCATTTTCATCTTCGGTGAAACAGGTGGTGGTACCATTCTTCACTTTCTCTTTTATCTTCTGCATCTCGACACTCTGTGCTTGTGCAGCCTTGACTTGATCTTCTAGGGTTGGTTTCACTTCTAATACAGCAAGAGAACCTTGCTCAACCATCCCCAGGTTGAGTCGCTGAAATTCCAAATAGAGCGGTGGTTGCTGCTCATGAATCGAGACATTGTTGCAATAGGCTTTCCGACTAAGTGCGTCGGCGACGACGTTAGCCTTGCCGGGGGTATAATTTAAACCCAAATCATAGTCCTTAATGAGCTCAAGCCATCTCCTTTGGCGAAGATTCAGGTCTGGTTGGGTAAATAGGTACTTCAAACTTTTGTGGTCCGAATAGATTTCGCAACGGTTACCGATGAGGTAATGTCACGGACCCGGAATTGCATATGATTAGGGGAACGAATGGTCGCCAAGGGCCGAAGGACCAGTCGACCTGGTGGCACGGTACCTGCGCCGTACTCACCGAGGCGGAGTGATCCGACACCTGACCAACGCAAGCTGGCCGGAAGCGACTAAACTTCCCAGAACCACATACGATTCCCTGATCCGGTGAAGGTTTAGAGTCGTTCCCAGATTCTACCACGCAAAGCAAGGTCGGAGGAGCCCGGCGATTCTACCCACACCCTAACCTAGCTCGGAAGCTAGTGGGTCGCTCGAAAGCCCGGTAGAATACGCCCACACCCTGCCTGGCCGGCATAGCATCTCAGCCAGCGGGTCACTCAACCGATTCCTGCTCGACATAGTAAAAAAGGGAACAACCGTAACTCTTCACGGCATACCCATACACTTCATATCATTCACGCACTGTGTATGAGCAGCCTGAATAACAACTTGTATATCACAACAAAGCAATACCTTAATAGTAAACTAGCTGTCCACGTCGGACTATAAGATTACATCAGTCGGTCATAACCGGAAACATATCCGAGTACGGAGTAATTAAACAGCAGCGGAAGAAAAGTAAATGGGTCTCACAGCGGCGCCTTGACCGCTGACCAAAAGCCACAAAAATCCCAGAGTCGATAGCCAACCAAGAAAACCATGCACTAGGCATCGTCGAAGAATTCTTCGACCGCTGGCTCACCTGCAATGATCTAGGAATATCCTAGGTGAGTACTGTCACGGACCCGGAATCCACATGTGGTTAGGGGAACGCGAAGTCGCCAAGGACCGAAGGACTCGTCAGCCCGGTGGCACGGTACCTGCGCCGTACGCACCGAGGCGGAACGATCCGACACCCGCCCCGTGCGAGCCGGCCGGAAGCGACCAATCTTCCCAGAACCACAAATAGATTCCAGATACCGGTGAAGGGGTAATACCGCGTGATAAGCCTGCGCTCCGCGATAGTCATAGGAGGACTAGAGCTCGGGATATGCATCCCCTCAACCTAACCTAGCCACGATGTGCGACTCTGGGAGGATCCAGCTCTGCTCTGCCGTCAGCGCGAGGCGTGACGGTCGTAGGAGACTTAGCGAGTACGGGACGAATCCCCTGGATCAGCTCAACCCAAAGCTACACAGGACTAGTGGTTCGCTCACCTCTGCCATCACGAAACGCAATCCTAGCACACAATACTACCGCTGCACAGTTGTCCACATACTTCATCACATACACGCATTGTACATGGACAACCACAAGTAACAACTCGGATATCACAACAAAGCTCTACAAATACGATATTAATAGTAACTACCCACGATGGGGCAACACATTACATCATTCGGCCATAACCGAAAACATATCCGAGTACGGAGAAGTTAAACGACAGCGGAAACAAGGTAAATGAGTCCCACAGCGGCATAGTGACCGCTGAACAAAAGCTACAACCTATCCCATGAATCGACTAACTAACCGAGGAAACACAATTTCAGGCATCATCAAAATAGTCTTCGAACACCGGCTCACCTGCAAGCTCCAGGAGTAACCTGGGTGAGTACGAACGTACTCGCAAGACTTATTCGTGCTTGATTAAATGTCCTAAGCATACTAGTATAACATAATTAAACATGATGCATATACGATTAACAAAATCTAGACAATACCAGTAATCTACCAACATCACGAGGAATAACATGAGATCACCAACAACTCAAATTTTCATATATCTCAAATCAGGGGGCGTGATGGTAACCACTAGTCACATGTGCTCAAAATATAAACTCAGTGGCTCACTTGCCATCTCCTAGTTACGTGGGACAATATTCACATAAACTCCCAGTTACGTGGGGCAATAATCTTTCACATAAGCTCCCAGTTACGTGGGGCAATAATCTCATCTCGATATCTCCACATTGACAGTGTACCATCACGACCACACCTCAATTTAATCTCTCGGGCCGTTACCGGCAGACGATCACCCTGAGTGCAAAGAGTGCCTTATCCCTTGGAGGTAGCTAGCCTCCCAAGGGTCTTAGTCTTACCTCAACTACACCCCAGCATCGCTGTCGCTAACGTCCACGCGTGACAAGGGGAGTAATCACGATGGAGTCACCTCAGGGTTGGTATCGCGACGGTCTCACTTCCGTACACCTGGTCGCAACATGCTCCTCCAATGATACCAACTTTATCCATCGGACACTTTCCCTTCGACTCTCACATCTCACTTCAATATGTTCAAGTAATTAGTTCATCGGTTTAAACTCAACCATGACCAGACCTAATTCACCGCATACCCTAGTCATGCTAGTTTAACCGATTTCGACCACAAGCTCTAGGTAACAATCCACACATCACATATAGATAAGTAAGAACAAGTACTGAACAAATAAAAGATGCAACAAGCTCTGCTTGCCTGGTTGCTTGGGGAAGTACGAGAAGCATGCGCGAGAATTCCAGAATACTCAAAACACCGGTAAAAAGCAAGCGACCTCTAAAAAGGGGAAAAAGGCAACCCTAAGAGACTAATTTGAAAATGACGAACATGCACGGATGCAATTGACATGAATGCAACTACGGTGGATTAAAAATAAAGTATACAAGTACATCGGCAGGTTAATATTCATTTCAGATTTTGGGGTTGGGTTTTAGTTGTGGTCTTAGTCTTACCTCAACTACACCCCAGCCTCGATGCCGCTAATGTCCACGCGTGACAAGGGGAGTAATCACGATGGAGTCACCTCAGGGTTGGTATCGCGACAATACTCTCCATACACCTGGTCGCAACATGCTCCTCCAATGATACCAACTTTATCCATCTGACACTTTCCCTTCGGCTCTCACATCTCACCTTAGTAGGTTCAAATATTTAATGCATCAGGTTAATTTCAACCATAGCTAGACATAACTTACAGCACATCCTAACATGCTAGTTTAACCGAACTCGACCACAATTTCTGAACAACGATCCACACATCAACATATAGATAAGTAAAACAGGTAATGGACAATTAAAAGATGCAACAAGCTCTGCTTGCCTTGCTCGAACTGCTCCTGATCTTGCGTTGAGTCGTGAGCCTGGAGGTCTCCTTCTTCGAGCTCTAGTGCAAGCAATGCGAATACCGGAAACACACGATAAACGAAAATAATGAGTCCAACATGTATGCATGAGGGTTGATGCAAGGAATGGGTTTCTAAACAATGTACTGATGTTACGAGTCTAAGTTAGCGAGAGTTTCACAATTGAACTTGTGAAGGTTAAATGGTTGCCCTAACCTACATGCACGTCAAGATTCACTCGATTGCGAACTAGGGTTTGAAAGTGGTTACTCATGCTGGAGAGTCATGAACTTAAACCTTTATAACTTGGAAGTGTTCTGGAATACTAGACTAACGCAATTGGAATTGCTCAATTCGGAGTTACGGGCAGCAAGTTATGAATCGTCGAAGAGCGACGCTCGGGAGAGACGACTATATCCAAACTAAACCTAATCAAGATTTTAGATTTCAAATTTTAAAGTTTTGTTGCAGCCAACATGTAGGAAATTTGATAAGCTTTCCAACGATATAAAATTTGCTGAAATCCGATCTACGGTTCAAAAGTTATCGCCGTTTCAATTTCTACACAAAACCCTAACCCTAACCCTCTCTCTGCCACGAAACCCTAATTTCTAAACCCACCCGAGAAGCTACACGAAGACCCCAATACTTAACCCGGCCGGCTGACAAATGGGGCCCCCAGGTCAGTGCTGACTGGGCAAAGGAATCCCAGTCAGCAGCTGACTGGGCAAACCCAGCCAACCAGAACCGGCCACCTCACCCCTCTCTCTCTCCTTCACTCACTCCCTCTCTCTCTGGAAGTGGCCGGCGACGTTCGGGACGGTGGGGCTTCGCCGGAGGTTCGCCAGAGAGAGCTCGGGGAGGCCACAGGGCTCGGCAGGCTCAGCCGAGGACGGCAAAAGGAAGAGGAGCTCACCCCGGGTTTGATACCGTGCTCGGCGAGGGCGGAGGAGCTCGGGGAGGTGGCCGGCGACGGCGAGGAGCGGCGGAGGGCTTTGGTCGTCGGCGGGGAGCGTGCTCCGGGCGTGGATCTGCAACGAGGAGGGGAGGGGAAGGTTAAGGAAGGCGAGAGGAAGCTTGGGGAGAAGAAAATGGGTGAAGGGGAAGACCGGCGCGTGCTTGCGAGCTCGTCGGAGTTTTGGTCGGGCTCGGGGAAGAAGGAGGTGGCGAGGATGCTCGGGGCTCGGATCTGCAGAGTGAAGAGGAGGGGGAGGTGAGGAAGAACTCATGTGTGCTCGGGAGCTCAACAGGAGGGGCCGGGGCTCACCGGAGCAGCGGCAATTTCTCGCCGGAGTTCGGGACGAAGGCGGTGGCGAGGGATTCGGCGCCGAGGAGAAGGAGGGAGAAGTGCTAGGCACTAGCATAGAAATGCTCATCGCACACGGGTAAAAAAGCTCATCGCATACGGTTTTTCCAGCCCGTATGCATGGGCTGGTCAGCGATGTGGGGGGCACATCGCACACGGGTCCAGCGCCGTATGCGATGATACGCACATCGCACACGGCTTTTTAAATAAACCCGTCTGCGATGGCTCGGAACATCGCACACGATTCCATTCTTTACACCGTGTGCGATGGCTAGGCACATCGCACACGGGTCCACAGTACTCAACGTGTGCGATGAAGACACACATCGCACACGCTTCCAAAATAGGACCCGTGTGGAATAATATCACACATCGCACACGGTCCTATTTTCAGAACCGTGTGTGATATTTGTCCCACATCGCACACGGTTATTTGGTCGTAACCGTGGGCGATGATTGCGCGTCATCACACACGAGCATATATTTCGGACCGTGTGCGATGAGTTGCCACATCACACACGGTCCAATGCTCTGGTCCGTGTGCGTTGACAGGCACATCGCCCACGATTCAGGTCGCCGAGCCATGTGTGATGCTGGCAATGCAACAGTAGCGACAATATTAAATCTCAGGCAACAATATCATTTAGCACAATTCATCGGCCACATTCACAGAATTCATTATTCAGCCACATATATACGCAGATTTCATCCATCAGGCAAAATACACGGATTTGATCCAAACACAAATAAAACAGAGATCACATACATTTCACAGCCGATATATAAGCAAATTGAATCAATTGAATATGAGTTGACCCATTCACAGCTACCTAAACAGGAGTTCACAGCCAACATTCGTACAAGTTTGGATCTGACAAGGTTGACAGCCAACAGAAAGAAAATAAATACCTCACAACGAATTAAGGTACACGGCTTTGCTCCATTTAGGTATGATGATAATTAAGATCCAATGTTTGCTGCAAAAAAAAGATATCACAACCCGTGTGGAATAATGACAATGGACGTACAGCTAATGTATAAATTAAAACACACATACTGCAGGTTGTATGGAAGGAGAATGAACTCTTTTTCCTGTTGAGCGATCATAAACTTGACGACATAATTAAAGATGATATGCTCATTCTCGTCGATTTGTTGCTCCGAGACCAACTGTGGGTCGAGGAAACCCACCGGTTCTTTCCGAGCCTTGCATTCGGTGATCATATTCCTAAGCATACGAAAGAAAAGAGGTATCATTTATGAAACAAAAGAGAGTTGCTAGAATGTGGAATTCCTTGTAAAATACTTACAATGTCCAGCATCTCATGAGGGAGGCATCGAGCTCATCCAGGTTGAAGAGGAGAAACAAGTCCTCGAAGTCCACCGTGGCAAAATTATTCATATCATGAAGGAAATGCTCCTTCTTGAACTGGACCGGAATGCTCGACTCACCGGCTTCACATAGTTTCATATAGTGCTCATGTAGCCGTGTGCATATCAAACCTGCTCCCGCCAAGTCTCGGGGGAGTAGCAATGGCTCTCCTTTGACGTACTTCCTTACGACCTCCGCCGGGGGAAACATTCGGTTTAATTGTTCGTCCGTCATGAACCCCAGCTCCATGGCCATGTCCTGGACCCTGCCCTGGGCCTTGCCCTGGGCCTTGCCCTGGCCCTTGCCCTGGCCCTTGGCCTTGCCCTGTCCCTTGCCCGTGCCCTTCAGCGGCGCTGATCTCATACTTCTAGTCTGCACTGGTGCGGGCGGTGACGGTAAGTCAACATCTCCTGGTGTCGGAAGCACCGCCGCTTGCTTGGGTGACCCTTGAGGTTGTGGGCACGAAGGCGGCGCAGACGGCGTGCTCATGACGGGATGTGGTGCGAAGAGCGGCTCAGATTCAGCATGCAATGGTGGGGAAGCAGGAGGCGGTGCCGATGTGAAGGACACAAGGAGTATGTCCTTCTTCGGCCACTGGACGAAGGACATCTCCGCCTGTCCCAAGGTCTGGAGTTCGGCATCCGGGCTTACGTGGAATAGCGGGAGGCCCTGGAAGCCAGTCTCGACTTTATCGACGGTGCACCTCGCGAACCCTCGCTGTATCGGTACACCGTGCACGGTAGCTCCCTCAGCCGGTGGATGAACCAATCCGGTAGCTGCCACCAACGGAAAAGCCATGTGTGCTGTTGGCACTTGTAGCTTGCACTTCGTCGGCCCCGTGATGTCATCGATAGGTGACCTGGTGGCTGTTTCCTCATGGCCTTCAACCGCATCGTGACATGACGCACATCTACTCCTGCGTGCACCGGGGCTTGGGTGTGCAGCAGCTTCAACCGCGTGCGATCTGTACGTCTCCTCCCACGCAGCTCTTTCTTTCGCGAGCCTTTCGTCTATCATGCCCTCAAATTGGGCGAGTAGCTCTCTTTTCATCTCTTCTTTTTTCTGCTCTGCTCTCGCCCTTTTCCTCTCACGCATCTCCTCCGCGTCTTGAGGGAAGGCCTTGCTACGGGCAACATTGGTCCCGATCGCCCTACAACGACCCGAGGGCTCCTTGGTTCCCAATGCGGCCGTGAGAATGTCGTTTCAGCCTTGAGGCTTAAATGAGCCTTGCGAAGCCTGGACGCTTAGCTCTTTCTGCACATAAAGACATATATAATTAGTAGGTACATAAGCATAATATTATCGTAACTATAGACTGACGACTGAATGAGGTAGTCGCTCTTACCATAGCTTGGTACACTTCCTGGTCTGCTGGGTTGGGTAACACAACCTGACCCGACGAATCGGTTGTAGACCTCGCCCTCAGGAAGTCTCTTGCCCGATCTGCTAAAACATCAGGAAAAGGCACATCGGCTCCCCAAAAGCGTAGGTTCTCATCCTCCCTATCCCAAATCTTCTGCTTCCCATAGTATCCTTTGACCCCCATTCTACGGGGGTGTTTGTTCTTCGCGATTAGAGCCCTGCCTGCCGCACTCTTGGCTTCAAACTCCGGTGTTCGCCGCATCGCCACAAATCTGGCCCAGTCCTCGGGTTTAATGTGTGGCTTTAGGAAGGGCTCCTTATTCTGCTTCATAAACTTCCTGTGCAACACGTACTTAAAATTCCTAAAAGCATCCTTTGCCTTCGAGAGTGCACATTGTTCCACCTGCGTTTTCCATTGCTCCGGCACCCTGAAGTGTTGCATGATCTCTAGCACTGCGGCGTCGCGCAGGTCCTTACCAACCTTTGTCCAATCCTCGAAGTGAATGGGGACCCTATCCCTTACCACTGCCCCGCACATGGTTCGGAACTTTCTCTCCATTTTCTCTGGTTCCGTAGGAGCCCCGGTTCTGTCGTCGATGGCCTCCACTTGCCATACTCCATGGGGCTTTTTGCTTGGTTTTCTAATTCCTCTGGACTTCTTCACAGCTGTCAGGGTTTCTGCTTGATTAGTGGTGGTCCCTTCCGCCTGTGATGATGAGTTCTCTTCGGTCTCTCTCGGAGAGAGGTCCGGCCATTCATTACCGGACGTCATAGCTAACTAACAGGATGATAATGGCATAAAAAAGAAGAAGTAAATCAAGTGCCGGAACACACGCAAATATTTGCAAGCAGCACTGGAACACACGCGTTCATATAGCTAGCCCTATCTTGCGACTTGTTGTGAGGACACTGAGAACCCTAACCTGTCGGGGAGCGTGTTGGGGAGGCGGCGCTCGGGGACGGGGAGGCAGGCGATGGGAGACCTCGAGGCGGTCGGGAGATGGCGAGGCGGCGCTCGGGGACTCGACGACAGGGAGCCGGCGACCGGAGATGGCAAGGCGGCGCTCCGGGAGGCAGGAGGCGACGGAAATTCGGGCGAGGCGGCGCGCGCGAAGTCGAAATGTTTTGATGGACGGACGGGGTGACCTAGGTACTACTTGTACGGGGCTAGCCATCGCACACGGGTACGATTAGGTCTCCGTGTGCGATGTGTTTCACATCGCACACAGATATGGATCCGTAACCGTGTGCGACACGAAGGGTCGCCCCTGTAGACCTCCGCCTCTTCGGTTTCTCAACTTCACTCCTATAAACCGCCGCCTCGTCGGTTCCTGTACTTCACTCCTACAAGCCACGCCTCTAGCCTCGTCGGTTCCTCTACTTCACTCCATACTTCATTCCGCGCCGTGCTCCGTCGAACCTCTTCTTCCTTACCCCTCCAGCCACCTCCTCCATCTGTCGTAATGGCCGCTGCAGGGAGCTCTACGGGGAAGCGGAAGCGCGACGAGTCGCCCATCCGCGAGGACCGCGTGCAGATGACCATGGCCCTCTCCCGCGCCACTGCCAAGGCACTGGAGTTTGCCGACTATGGACCCACCGACGGCACCCTCCTCTGTGCGTACCACTCCGACCCCGTCCATTACTCCGGTGCGTACGTCGTCCGGTGTATCCTGGAGAAGAAGTTTCCACGGCACATCGGATTTCTCCTCGAAGCTCACCACGGGCCGGGGCGTACCCTCATCCGCTACAGGAACCCCAGGATTGGCCAGCGCCTCCACGCGAAGTGCATCCGGTGGGGTGACGAGATGGTGAGCTTCTACATAGTTAAAAATATCTCGGAGCTCACTCCTGACCCTGTGGACGAAGATCTGCCGCTGGAGACCTTGTAGATAGTTTGTATTTGAAAAAGATCAAATCCCCCATCAAGTGTCAAAGTAAGTGAGGGCATATGATCAAATCTTTCTATGTAATGTGTTATGTATTTTCCTTTGCTTTCGTTATTTGGAAATGTGTTATATCAAGTGTCAAAGTAAGTGAGGGCATATGATCAAATCTTTCTATGTAATGTGTGTGTTAAACGGTGTTGAAAATGTGTTGTTAATCTGTGTTCCAAATGTATGCTAAATCTGCGTTCGAAATGTCTACTTTTCTGATTATAAATGTCTTGTTAATATGTGTGAAAATTGTCTTCCATCAGTGTTGCAAATCACAGAGCAGAGGGTTACATGACATGTGGTAGGCCACATCGCATACGGGCTGCAGCTTCTAACCGTGTGCGATGCGACCATGACCACATCGCACACGGGCTGAGCGAGTTTACCGTTTGCAACGTAAGTGACATCGCACACGGGCTATTTGCTTACAACCGTGTGCGATGTGATGATCCTCTACAGTACGACCGCTTAGGTATTCGACATATATGACTATCAGAATCAAAATTCCGCATATATTCGACATATGTGTGATCACTTTTCGAAACATAATTTGCTAACTTCAACAGATTGCATATTCAAAATGAGTACAGATCGATTTGGCTCAAAAACAAATTTGAGTACTACGCCAGATTCAAAATAAATCATGAATCCACTACATGTTGACTTCCTTTGTACACTAGCCCGTCGGAATGATCTTGGCGTACGTAGTGGCAAGTTTCCCCTTGGTCTTGCTCGTCGATTCTTATGTGTTCTCCAATAGGTGGCAACTCATCGAACTGGTTGTATTCATCCTCGTCGACAACATTCTCAACTCCTACGATCCTCCTTTTTCCATGCATCACTACATGGCAGTTCTTATGTGCGAGGTCTTTTACATAGAAAATTTGGGTAGCTTGGGAGGCTAAAATGAAGGGTTCATTCATGTAACCCAATTTGCTGAGGTTGACATAAGTATGGCCATAATTGTCGACTTTGACATGTCTGAGATCGACCCATTTGCACTTGAACAGTGGAATCCAGAATGTCACGTAGTCAAGCTCCCAAATCTCCTCTATAATCCCGTAGTAAAATTCCTTCTGTCCATCTGTATCTATGGCTTCCACTCGGACAGAGCTATTCTGAAATGTGGTCTTCGCATCTCGATCCTTCGTATAGAACGTGTACCCATTTAGGTCGTACGCTTCCCAAGTATGAACTGTAAATGCTGGCCCCTTGGCCAACCACGTTAGCGTGTCATCTATCGGCCCGTCTACGATACCGCGGTTCTGCAACCACTGGCTGAATGTAAGGTTGTGCTTGTTCAAGATCCGACTGTATGGCACATTTGGGAACTCTTGCCGTAGCTTGTTCAGGTGTTCTTCTATATAAGGGGAAACTATGGTCATGTGCTGCAAGACCGTAAAATGGGCAATGTCAAATAGATGAGTATCCTTCCAGCTGACTTCTTTTCCGGCAATCCCTTTTCCAGATAGCCTCCCCTCATGCCGAGACCTGGGCACACCAATAGGCTGTGAGTTGTGCATGTAATCGGTGCAAAACTCAACCACCTCCTCTGACGTATATCCTTCTACGATACTGGCCTCGGGCCGATACCGATTCTGAACATAGTGCTTGAGTATTCCCATGAACCGCTCAAACGGATACATGCTGCGTAGGAACACAGGCCCGCACATCTTTATCTCGTACACCAGGTGTGTAACGAGATGCACCATGACATCGAAGAACGAGGGCGGGAAGAACATCTCAAGCTAGCATAGAGTCTTCACAACCTCCTCTTGCAGATCATCCAGTGTATTGGGATCCATGACCTTCTGAGATATCGAGTTGAAGATCACAAAGCCTCATGATCGCCTCTCGAACTTTTGTGGGCAGAATATTTCTGATTGCCACCGGGAGCATCTGTGTCATCATTACATGGCAATCGTGTGACTTCATGCCAATTAGTTTCTTGTCTTCCATTGAAATAAGACTCCTGATGTTTGCGCAATGACCAAAGGGGACTTGGACACTACACAGGAATCCCAAGAACTCTATGATTTCCTTCTTGGATAAAGTGTAACAGGCCGGTGGGAGATACGTCTGGCCCTTATCTTTCTTTACTGGAGCTAACTCTGGTCTGATGCCCAAATGGACCATATCCATTCGTGACTTGATGCCATCCTTCGTTTTGTCTTTCATGTTCAGTAATGTACCAAGAACGCTGTCACATACGTTCTTCTCGACGTGCATGACATCGATGCAGTGACGTACATCTACATCCTTCCAGTAAGGTAAGTCCCAGAAAACTGATTTCTTCTTCCACACGCTCTTCTCACGGGGACGTTTATGTCCCTTGCCAAGCACGACATTCACATCCTTCACCATCTCACTGACCTCTTTGCCAGTAAAAGGCCTCGGTTTCGCGCCTCTTTCTGTATTGCCGTCAAATTGTTCCTTCATGTTACGGTAAGGGTGATTTCTTCTCAAGAACCTCCGATGACGCATGTATACGGTTTTGCGCGAGAACGGAAGCCAGACACTCGCGGTTTCATCTATGCACGTGACACATGCTTTGGCTCCCTTTGTACTCTGCCCCGAAGCATTAGCAAGTGCTGGATAATCCTGGATGGTAAGGAGTAACAGTGCACGGAGGTCGAATGACTCCTTCTTGTACGCATCCCATGCCCTTACCCCTTTCTCTTTCCACAATGTTTGTAGTTCTTCCACCAGCAGCCTGAAGTAAACGTCGATGTCATTTTCAGGTTGCTTTGGCCCTTCGATAAGCATCGACATCATGATGTACTTCTTCTTCATGCACAGCCAAGGAGGAAGGTTGTACATACACAGAAGCACAGGCCAAGTGCTGTGTCTGCTGCTCATGCTGCCAAATGGATTCATTCCATCTGTACTCATTGCGAATCTTACATTCCTTGGGTCATCGCCGAAGGTTGGGTACTTCGCATCGATTCTTCTCCACTGGGCAGCATCAGCCGGGTGTCTCATCTTTCCATCATTCTTACGTCCCTCCGCATGCCAACGCATCAGCTTCGCTTCCTTCGGGTTTGCAAACAAACGCTTCAAACGAGGAATTACAGGCAAGTACCACACAACCTTATTAGGGACCCCCCTCTTGATCTCATCATCGGCCTTGTCTTTGTCTTTTACGAACTTACGCTTGTATCGAGGAGCTTTGCATATCCGACATGAACGCAAATCTTTGTACTCATTGCGATAAAGCATACAGTCATTCTTACATGCGTGTATCTTCTGTACTTCTAGTCCCATGGGGCAAATCACCTTCTTTGCTTCGTAGATGTTTTTTGGCAACTTATTTTCATCTGGAAGCATGTCTGCAAAAAGACCCAACATCTTTGTGAAGCTCTTGTCCGACCATCTGCTTTCTGCCTTCAATCTCAAGAGGTCAAGTGTTGCTGACAGCTTGGAGTGCTTTGCCTTGCAGTTTGGATACAGTGGTCTCTCGGCGTCTTCCATCAAGCCCATGAATTCCCTGTATTCTGCATCATCGTGGTTGCTCTCGAAATCATGAATCATTTGTTGCAGATTTGGAATAGCAGTTTCATCGCCATCGGAATCACAATCGTCGCCATCTGGCTGCCCATCATATGGGTTTGGCATATGATGATCTCCGTCTTCGTTGTCTACGTGCATGACCGGCGGCTCTTCACCGTGCTTGGTCCAGCATGTATATCCCGTCTTGAAACCCCTCCGAAACAAATGCTCTTCGATCACTCTTGGGTCGTCCCACAGTATAGAGTTTCCACATTCAACACATGGACAGAAAATCAGCCGTTCCCCCTTGTTCCTCATGTCTGCCTCCGCGAGTTTCATGAAACGAAGGACGCCACTGATGTATGCTTGACTTGTACGACTCTCCGACATCCAACCTCGATCCATCTACAGGATTTCAAACAACAGAAAAACTACATGGCATGATTTTGCTAGCACACCCGGATATAAAAATTAACCGAAGGACAACTACTTCATGCTGATTATACGCGTACTCTGTCTTAATTGCTAGCAGAGCTGATCACATACAGCTAGCTGCCCCGGGAAGCCATTGCCTCCGCCGATGCAGCTACCGCCCGCCGCCACCGCCGCCACTCCAATTAGCCGTCGTGCGCCACTCCCGCCCTTACAACAAGCCACCGTTCCCGCGCGCTCGAACTGGAGCATTTAGGTCGAGCTCGGTACTGGTACACAGGGGTCACTTACTACATCGCACACGGTCACTAGAAAAAAGCGTGTACGATGTGGATCCACATCGCACACGGTTCCTGTGAACTAACCGTGTGCGATGTTCAACGAGGCACATCGCACACGGCAAGTTTGAAATAACCGTGTGCGATGTGAGGCACATCGCACACGGGCCTGAAATGTTGCCCTTGTGTGATGAGACTTACATACCAGACAGTGTTTTCGTTCTATGTTTCCTGGCTTCATCAGTTCATTTCGCTTGCCACCTCTGAAAAATAGAATAACATCCCAGCATGCACAGGACAATATATATCACAAGCATCCACAACACAAATTAATGAATTTTCTGCATCTCAATTCCACATCTCAAATTTGACAACTCCACATCTCAATCATATATATATGTACAACACATTCGACATCGCACAAGTTGCTAAAGAATTTTGCACATCTCAGTTTCATATGGAAAGGAACTATCTAGGGCTTGCTCTTGTAGCGTAGAAAGTGCTAGCTAGAGTCCAATGTTTTCTCACATGAAATGGACTCTTTAGAGTGTGACGACGCATTAGAATGCGATATCTGTGTGCACCTCCCCTTAGGCTCGGGCTTCATCTTGACCTCTGATCGAAGCACACAATCATGTCAGTCACAATTCACAATTTAGCATGGTATAATCAGCGTATAACAAAGTACAGAGGTTCGGAAGGTAATACGTACCTAGAGGGAATGCCCCACAGCGTCACGTAGTTTTCTTGTGTAGTGTAACCGCAATAGAGCGTCGTCACCATTGTGACATTGCGTTTACATTGCACAAGACACTCTTTCCAAAAGAAGTGTCTTGTGCAGTGCAGCGCAGTGTCACAAACACGACGGAAAACGGCAGCCTCCATCGGCGCCAGCGCTGCTGCAAGGCGGAGGAGCGGTCGCCGGCCTCGAGGAAGAGGCGGCGGCCGGATCCGGGCTCGGGGGGGGCTCGGGAAGGAGGCGGCGGTCGGATCCGGGCTCGAGGAAGAGGCGGCGACCGGATCCGGGCTCGGGGAGGAGGCGGCGGCCACAGCGCGGTGCCAAAGACTGTTAGGGTTCCCACGTGTATAAATAGAAGAAATTTGATATCACACACGGGTTGTCAAAACTAACTGTCACCGATAATTAC
This sequence comes from Stipa capillata, assembly GCA_019208055.1. Lineage (NCBI taxonomy): Eukaryota > Viridiplantae > Streptophyta > Magnoliopsida > Poales > Poaceae > Stipa > Stipa capillata. The sequence continues at coordinate 56,402 of JAGXJF010000792.1, read as the reverse complement.
AACATCGCACACGGTCATCAAACAAAATACGTCACTGATGCGGGATACCTATGAGATGAGACATCACACACAGTCACCGTTCCTTCGAAGCAATCGTGTGCGATGTGAGTGAAATAACTGTGTGCGATGTGAAGCACATCGCACACGGCACCTCTGAAACAAACGTGTGCGATGTGAGGCACATCGCACACGGTTCCTACGAAAGAACCATGTGCGATGTGATGCACACGGTTTCTCAAAAATTTATCGTGTGCGATGTGCCTCACATCGCACACGGCCCAGTTTGCCGAGGCGCATCACACACTGGCCCAAAATAGTGATCGTGTGCGATGTTCACATCGGTGACGGCTTTGGGCCAACCGTGTGCGATGAGGGGTCTTAAAAGACCTATTCTGTACTAGTGAGGGTTTGCTGCGAGGTGAGAAGAGTGAGAGGGGCTGTCGGAACACCCCTTTTAAAGGGCAGCGCGGCTTGGACAGCCGGTGGATCCGCCGCCCACCGAGGCCTACCGGCGGCAGCGACGTGGATGCGGCGAGCTGACAAGCGGGGTCCACGCGAGGGGGAGAGGAGAGAGGAGGGAAGGGAGGGGATGACAGGCGGGACCCGGGCGTCAGAGAGAGAAGGGAGGAGGGGGGTTCCGGCGGGATGAAGTGGGCCGGACGAGGCGGCCCAAAGGGCCTCAGGCCTTCTTTTTCTTTTAACATTTTCATTTTTCTATTTAGTTAGTACAGAGATAGTATTTGCGTCATTTTATGTATCAAAATAGCTCCAAAAATCATGAAATTTTTACAAGGGCTTCAACATATTATTTGGGACCTACTGGAAGGATTTGAATCAATTTGGGCATTGTTTGGACTATGTTCACATTCAAATTTGAATTAGGGCTTTATTTGGGTTTACACTTCCACTAGGCTTTAAACTTTTCCAAAATTTCTGAAAATTGGCAAGGGGCTAGGGTTTCTATCCTAGAAGCTATGTATGCAACTTGGGATCTTTTCATCCACTAGGATTTGCTCTGTCCTCTTATCCCTAATTCCAGCTCCTTTAGGGTTTTAGGGTTAGGGACGGGGATTCACCGAAGTGTTCGATGACTTCCTCCACCCTTATTAATGACATTGTTATTTTGAATAATTCAAATAAGTTGATTGGTGTTTGTTTAATTTCCATCGAGATTGACAATATGGTTATGTTGAATACCTCGAATAAGTTGATTGGTGTTTGTATAGTTTCCACCGAGGATGAGATATGTACATATTCTATAAAGTAAAGTTGATGTACAACTAAGTTTAAGCGAGGTGTGGGCGATGATGATGACATGTATGCATGGATGCAAGGCAAAGACCTAATTATCGACTTTGGGTATTACAGGTAATGTCGCCAGATCTTGAGAGCATGCACAACGGCTGGTAGCTCCAAGTCATGAGTGGGGTAATTGGCCTCATGAGGACGCAATTGGCGTGAGGCATAGGTCACGACGCGACCCTCTTGCATAAGGACACAACCCAATCCATTCCGGGAAGCATCACAATACACTTCAAAACTTTTGTGGACATCCGGGAGGATAAGCACCGGGGCTGTGGTTAGCCTCTCCTTGAGCTCCTGGAAACTCTTTTCACAGCGGTCGGACCATATAAACTTCTTATCCTTTTTCAGCAACTCGGTCATTGGCTTTGCTATGGAAGAGAAACCTTCGATGAATCGACGGTAATAACCTGCCAGACCTAGAAAACTGCGTATCTGGGTAACTGACTTAGGCTGCTTCCATTCTTGGACGGCTTGCACTTTGCTCGGGTCCACCACGACACCTGTAGCTGACAGCACATGACCCAAGAACTCCACTTGATGCTTCCAGAATTCACACTTTGAGAATTTTGCATACAGACGATGCTCACGGAGCTTGTCGAGCACCATTCTCAAGTGGTCTTCGTGCTTCGGTTCAGACTTGGAATAGATGAGGATGTCATCAATAAAGACGACAACAAATCGATCAAGATACTCCATGAACACTAAGTTCATGAATTGCATGAAGGTGGAAGGAGCATTGGTCAAACCGAATGACATCACAGTGTATTCGTATGACCCATATCGAGTGGTAAAAGCTGTCTTCGGGATATCTTCGGATCTGATTTTTATTTGGTGGTAGCCCAACCTGAGGTCAATCTTGGAGAAGGCACATGCTCCGGTTAACTGGTCAAAGAGATTATCAATTCGGGGAAGGGAATACTTATTCTTTACTGTAAGCTCATTTAACGGGCGGTAATCAACTACCATCCGCAGGCTTGAATCCTTTTTCTTCACAAACATATGGCTGGACAACCCCATGGCGAGGAACTGGGTCTAATGAAACCCTTATCTTCAAGTTCTTTGAGTTGCTTCTTCATCTCCAACAACTCATTCGGGGGAATCTGATAGGGTCGCTTTGAAACAGGAGCGGTTCCAGGTGGAAGATCGATAACGAATTCCACTGCACGGTCAGGGGGCATACCCGGCAATTCCTCGGGAAAGACATCCGGGTACTCGCATACCACGGGAACAAGCTCGATTCCCTGGTCTTGAGTGCCGTTTATGGCAAAAAGATGCCCTGACGATGCTGACGATACAAACTTTACTTCCTTGCCGGAGTTGGCGACTAGGGAGACGGACCTCCCGGCACAGTCTATTTTTGCTTTGTGTTGGACCAACCAATTCATGCCCAAAATAACATCTACCCCTTTCAATCCAAGAACCACCATGTTAGCTAGAAATAACTCTCCACCAATCTCTAGCTTAACACCCTCGCAAACGAGCTCGGTTCTTAGCTCCGAGCCGGGTGTTGCAACAATAAGGGGATGATGCAATGCTGATGAGGGAACATGGTTTTCATGTGCAAACTTGCTGGATATAAAGGAATGGGATGCTCCAGAATCGAAAAGAACGGTGGCGGGAGTTGAGTTAACGGAAAGCGTACTCAACACCACCTCTGGGGCATCCAAAGCTTCTTCGGCGGTGACGTGGTTCACTCTGCCACGGCCGGGGACTTGGGGCTTGTTAGGGACTAGACCCCTAGCTTGAGAGCTTCCGCTTGCTTGCCCTTGTTGTGCCTTGGGGGCAAAGGAGAGTCCCGTGCGCGGTTGGAGACAACTGCTTGCGAAGTGCCCCATATTTCCGCAGTTAAAACACCGCACCTTACTTAGGTCGAGTGATGACCGCGGCTGTCCTCCCTGGGGACGGGGCTGATATCCTTGCTGCTGGGGACGAGGAGCAAAACTTTGCAGCCTTGGAGGATACTGTCCCACAGGACGGGGTGGTTGCTGTTGCCACACCCGCGGCTTCTGTGAACTACTAGCAGCAGATCTCAGCACCTCCCTCTCACGCTTGCGGGTCTGATGGAGGGCTGATTCCTTCGCCTCTATCTTGATTGCCTTATCTACCAAGTGTTGGAAGTTACGCACGTCAACTACGGCGAGCTTAGCCTGTATCTCTTCATTCAACTTGCCCATGAACTTTTCCACCTTGTCTTCATCGGAGGAGACTTCACGAGATGCATACTGTGCTAGGTGGTTGAACTCGCGAAGGAACTCCATGACTGACTTCTTGCCTTGGCGGAGATCACGGAACTCTTCTTTCTTCAATGCCATAATTCCGGAAGGGATGTGGAACTCACGGAAGCCGGTTCGGAACTCGGCCCACGTGACCACATGTCCTTGAGCTTGCATGGCGAGGAAGTTTTCCCACCAATCTATGGCGGCTCCTTCGAGAAAGTGGGAGGTGAAGTTGACCTTATCAGCCTCCGCACACTGGGCTAGCTGAAGCTTCCTCTCGATTGTCCGGATCCAGTTATCTGCCTCTAAGGGATCATCAGCTCTATCGAAGGTTGCTGGCTGGGCTCGCTGGAAATCGGATAGGCCTCCTCGGGCTTGACCACCAGCTGCGCCTTGATTGCGTGCGAGTTGCTCCAGGATTCTATTCTGCATTACCAGCAGGTCCGCGATGTTGGGCTGCTAGGGAGGGGGTGGCACTTCCTCCTCCTCACGTTCACGGCGACCACGGGCAGCTCCACGCGTTCCTGACGCCATCCTGTTGCAACCAAAGGACAATGGAATGAGACGGCAACTCGAGAGGCTAGGAAAGCAAAACATTTGCACTATGGTACAGCGAGGTATTCATGAACATGGCACATTATTTCATACACATTTTCTCAAGAAAATGAAGTACAAAACATGGCAAGAACGGTCGACCACAACCCTCAATTGCATTAACACGTTCAACATAGTTCATAGATGGGGCTGCGGTTTAGATCACCTTATGGTGAAATAAACGTTACAAGATGCTAAAATTGCAGCCACTAATACCCAATTACATGCCCTCAAAAGATACCTTAAACCTAGGGTTTGGTTTAGCTTACACCACAAAATGAGACCTGCAACTTAACACCAAAATCTGGGCAGCACTACTAGGGTCTATTTGGAAAGCCTTTGTTGCAATAACGGTCTCGTAAGCCTCCAACCATACTTTCCAAGCACTCATCCTACTCTTCATCGGTCGGTGGGTTACTATTGGTGTACCACATACATATCGAGGGGTCTTCTTCCTCTTCTTCTTTAGCGGCAGACGATGCAGCTTCATAGGTAGGGGCTGGAGTGACTGGTGTCGAGGTACCTCCTCGTGAGGGTCTTGGGGTGAAAAGTCGCAGATACTCACGGGATGTCATCCTCTTGCGTGGCTTTGCTCCAGAACTCTGGGGTTGATTGGGCTCACAAGGTGGAGTTGGGGTCAGCTCTCGTAACGGAACATAAGGGTTCTCGCCACAGGATGATTCATCTCCATTCGCAACACGCCATTTCCGGTGCAATTCAGAACGGAGCTTGCGGTTAGCTCTTGTCACCCATTGCAACTCCTGAGTAACCTCTTTGTAATCCCAATACAACCCTTCATACATTATCTCCGCAGAGGCAATGTGATTGGCAGTCTCCAGCTCAGTCTCATCTTCTTCGTCATCGCTTGGCCGGTACCAAAATGTTATCGCCTCCATTACTGATCTGGGGAATGAGACGGAACTGGGAGAATAAGAAGATGTCATCATAGTGATGCCGTATGTAGAGGACTGCCCTCCTTGCAGCTTCAAGCCGCGCGTTGTTATCACCAGCCCTAGCTGCCTTAAAGGTTCGATCCAGTTCAGGGGCTCTCACTGTAACCCATCCAACCCAAAAGTGCGTCTTCCCGTGAACTTCATAAGTCTTGGCATGGAAAGCGGGGAGGTCTCCCTGGGGCACATCAAGGTGTTCCAACATTCTCTATAACAGGGTGGCCCAGCTTCCTAGTTGGCTCGGGTCGGTCACAATGTTGTACACCATCCTATACAATTTTAGGGTTAGAGAGGATAAAGTCAGCCACACAAGGAAAAACAAATGCAATAGAGGAGAATATTCAGAACTAAGAGTGATGAGGGTAAGGAATAAAAAGCAATCTACTTGTTAATTTTAAACATAGGGTTTAACTTTTTAAATAGTTTTCTTGGCAACGCCAAGACCTATCTAACGACCACCTGCAATTGGCTTCCTACGGTCAGCTCGGCTCTGATACCAAGCTGTCACGGACCCGGGAATTTCATATGATTAGGGGAAAGAATGGTCGCCAAGGGCCGAAGGACCAGTCGACCTGGTGGCACGGTACCTGCGCCGTACTCACCGAGGTGGAGTGATCCGAGACCTGACCAACGCAAGCCGGCCGGAAGCGACTAAACTTCTCAGAACCACATACAATTCCCTGACCCAGTGAAGGTTTAGATTCGTTCCCGAATTCTACCACGCAAAGCAAGATCGGAGGAGCCCGGCGATTCTACCCACACCCTAACCTAGCTCGGAAGCTAGTGGGTCGCTCGAAAGCCCGGTAGAATACACCCACACCCTGCCTGGCCGGCACAGCATCTCAGCCAGCGGGTCACTCAACCTATTCCTGCTCGACTTAGTAAAAAGAGGAACGGCTTTAACTCTTGACAGCATACCGGCTGTCGGGAGGGGAGGCTTGTCGGAGCGGGCACCGCCCACCGGGGCCAACCGGCGTCGGGGACGTGGGAGGCGAGCGCTGGCGAGTGGGGCCCGGACGTCGGGAGAGGAGAGAGGAGGGGGCTGATAGCCGGGCCCGGGAGGTCAGAGAGAGAAAGGGGGAGGGCGCGCGCGCGGGGCTGGCGGGCTGGCCGAGTGGGCCGGCCGAGCCGGCCTCGGCCCAGATCCCTTTTGTTTTTCTTTTTGCTTTTTCTCTTTATATAACTACAGAATTGGTATTTGCGTTATTTTATGTGCAAATTTTGCTCCAAGAATTCTAAAATTTCGACAGGAGGTTCAAGATGATTTATAGGACCTACTGTAAAAATTTGAAATGATTTGGAGCTGGTTTGAACTGGTCTCTAGTTCAATTCTCAGTTTTGACCTAATTCGGGGTTTAAACTTCAACTAGGTCTTAAACTTCTCCAAAAGTATTGAAATTTGGCATGGAGTTAACATGTCTATATTCATGGCTATTCCCAAAGTTTGGCAAAATTTTATGCATATTAACCTGCCCATTTACTTAACCCTAGTTTCTATCTCGTCGGGGTTCGAGATCGGAGTTTCCATTGAGCTAGCATTTCATGTAACGTTTGGATCTCTCTCTTGGGAAGGTATTGTGGGCGAATGGTTCCAACCTAGGGACCTTAGACCTTGATCACCTAATATTGCGAGAACCCTGGTTTGCTAACCCAAATAAGTTGATTGGTGTTTGCAAAATTTACCACCGAGGATGAGATATGTACATATTCTATAAAATACAATCATATCATATTTAAGTTTAAATAAGGTGTGGGTGGGGATGATGGCATGTATGCATGAATGCAAGGCAAAGACCTAATTATCGAATCCGGGTATTACAGACGAGCATGTAAAGCCTACCCTCTGTGCCCCTTCTCCTCGGTGATGCTTTGCCTAACCTGTCTCCTTCTCCTATTCAACGGTGGTCGTCAGGTTTCTTTCTGGCAAGCGGTGCACCTCGTCCTCTCCGGCTGAGTGGTAAACCATATCATGCCCTCATGCTCCTTCGTGTTTAACCATGGCGAAATATTTCTTACCAATTTCAATATGCACGATTTTCTGACCACTATATTGGATTAGAGCCTAGGGAATATAATAATGAGTACATACAGCTTGCAAGGATACTGTTATTGGAGCATACAAGAGACATGTACTAATAGGATCTCATCGATAGGATACATGATGTTTCGTTCAAGGTCAACATCGGGGGCAGACACTTGGCTACTCCTCTGGTTAGCAAGGAGCTGGTTTGCAAATGAATGTCGGCTCGCGAGCCCATGGCCATTAGATCTCACGGGTTCTTATACGACCAATGGCCCTCGTTCCACCATGTGGTGATCTGTTCTATAAGATTGACTCTTTCTCTTGCTTCGCTCGGCATTGGCCATGCTCTTCTTCCTGTATCGACATAGATCCTCTGGAAGTCCATCTCTTCTTAGTAGTGTACGCACCTATTCCCCTCGTGCAACCTGGGTGCTCCTTGGTCGTGATGGACGTAGATAGTATATCCTGCTCCCTTTGGAATTTTCAAGGGGAGGATTGTGTAGAAATCTCTTCCTGAAAGAGCCCAACAAGTTATTAAATTTTGAAATGAAGTATGGACATATTATAAACTAGGTAGTTAATCGACATCTTACCAATCTTGTATAGATGTCCTGGGTTGTAGGGCCTCGAAAGGAGGTGGTGCTGGAAGACGTGGTGCCTGGATCCCTCCTTGCGTATATCCAATTGCGGGCACGCCGTCCAACTATGTTCGGAAATGGCGGGGCTGGTCATTAAGGTGTGCCCACTCCTCCTCCTCTATCCATATGGACACCTTAGGCGCATACCCAGAGCTGCTGATTCTGTGATGGTGGGTGTTCTTGGCCGCGAGGGCCTTCACCGCTGCACTTTTGGCCTTAAATCTTCAGTCTGCTTGATCTCCTTAAATCGAGCCCACATATCACAATCCAGCCATTTGTGCACAACGAAGGGCTCCTCTTCCTTTTGATGAAGTCTCTGATGAGAACAAACTTGAACTTCTTCCATGCCTTGTTATCCACTTTCAACGTAGCTCTTCTAATGTGGGGCTTTATTTTTGCAGGGATGTCGAAGGAAGTATGGATATCATCTACCAGAACTCAGTGCATGTATTTATTAACCTTCTTCCAAGGTTCCAGGATTATGGGCACCCGTTGCCGTGCGACGATCCCGTAGGTACTTTGCCATTTTGCAGCATTTTCTTTAGGCTTGACAGGTGCCCAAGACGGACCGATCTCCATTATGGTGAAGTGGCCCTTGGGCCTCTGAGTGGGTCCACTTGGAGCACGTGTCACTTTTTTGGTGCTTTCGAAGGCATCAGAATCACCCTGGAAGTCAACTCATTTTATAGGGATCAATTAACTAGATGTTTGAAAGAGGAAAGATGATTCCCAACTTAAATCAATATAATTATGGATACACAAGGCTTAGTGAAGAGAAGCATTTATTCTTATCAACATAAGTATTTTTTTAGCATGCAATATAATTGATAAATTTTGCATAATCTATAATCACAACATAATCATAATCACAACCACAATATAATTGACAATCACAATATAATCATAACAACAATAACAATAAAAAAATTGGATGCATTTTCACAATATAATCATAATCATAATCCTAATAAAAATAACAACTTTTAGATGCACTTTAGAAACATAATCATAATAAAATTTCAATTTTTTAGATGCACTTTAGAAACATAATCATAATAAAATTTCAATTATAGTCACATTTTAATCATAATCACAATAACAATAAGGAAATTTAGATGCATTTTCACAATATAATTTATGATCGCAATATAATTTATGTCGGGGCCCGAATTGGTACCTAACTTAGTGAACAACAGGTCGCTGAAGACAGAGAAGCCACCCAACATACCATACGCTATTGCGTCGTATGTATCAATCATCATTGGGTGACCCGATCGGACCAGCATACCAAATGCACTTACGTTGTATGTATCTATCACCATGGGTCAGGCTGGCCAACCATTATTCAATGAGTCAAACACAATTCTAAAACACCCTGTAGAGGCTTGCTGCCTGTATTCCGTCGTAGTTATAGCAATTACTTAGAATATCCCGATACCTGTGTCCACACCCTAACTTAGCTGGCCCAAGCTTAAGCTAGTGGGTCACTCGAAAGCCCGACACAGATATCCACACCCTGCCTAGCCGGCAATTGCATCTCAGTTAGCAGGTCACTCAACTAAGATAATCCCTATCACTAGAACAGATACAAATAAATTACTCTACTATCACCCCATACACTTCATAACATACACACAATGTGTATGAAGGGACATGGTGAATAACTTAGAGATCATCACACAACTCTAGAACAAGAGTTATAAGATAATAATTCACATCCCTTACCTTCGGACAGGTACTTATATTACAAAAGGAAGACCCAAAGGTCACAAGTACGAAAGCATTAAACAACAGAAGTAAAAGCATATGAGTGTCCATAGATACAAGCTAGTATCTGAAAAGCCCAAAAGAACACTTTACATCCCAAAAGATTAGAACGCTAACAGAGGTAACCAGTTTAAGCATCATTCTAATAGTACTCATCGAGAGAGGGATTGTCTGTTCCTATGCATGCAAGACAACTACCACTAAGTACAAACGTACTCGCAAGACTTAGTAGTGCTCATGATATAAAAAGTAGCATGGCGTAGTGTGAGGATCTGGACTTAACTTCCAGACCCTCCCTGTGTATCTCCTCATCAGTCCAAGATCAAGCTGATGAACACAGCCGAATTGATACCACTGCACACATCACAAAATATTTTAGAAACATAAACAATGAGTTATAGCAGCGATATGACTAAATAAAGTGACTAGGACTTATGTCCCTTACCATTCAGAAACACAGCAGAAAGTAAAGTGTAGATGTCTCCATCTCAACCACAGGCAGTCGACAGAGGCCACGTGACCTAAACTTCAGCATTGACATAGAAGATGCCTCATAGTCTTCATCAACCTCATAGATATCTGAACACGTTCAACAAACAAACATGCTCGATGAGTACGTCACGTACCCAGTGTGCCCCTCATAAGCAAACCTACGACTACGTGTAGGCTGAAGCAAAGTAAAGGTTTTATGGCTCTCTTGCGTAAAAGCAATTTGTGGTTGTAATAGTACAATAATTTCGAAGGCATCATTTGATGAAAACCAGTTTTAATATCAGGGATATTTCTCATAAATGTGAGGGTCCACGACTGACGATGACATATCACCCGGGTATCGTCAGGGAGGACAGTACCGGCCCTCTGGACATAGGGTGGGCTGGACCGACTGCTCGGAGTCCGACCTCTACACGGGGGCACCTCATTGACTTGGAGTACAAGATAGGGATAAAATACTTACCCAGCAACCCCGGATTCAGTTGTAACTAATTAGGAAATCAATCTGTAAACCGATCCGGATCCTTGTAACCCTACCTCAGTCGCCTATATAAGGCCAGGTAGGAATTCCCGATCGGTAAACTCATCAGTTCCCATATTTTCATACACACATAGCCTTAGCAACCTAGAGATCTATTCTCGAGGTCTTGCGGCACTCGGGATACAAGAAATATCATCCATCAAACATAGGACGTAGGGTATTACCTCTTCTTGAGGGCCTGAACTTGTCTAAACTTTGTCTCCCGTGTGCACCCATCTAGATTTGCTGTGCGTACGCTGCCCGCATTCATTATTGCCGGATTACAACACCGACAGTTGGCGTGCTAGGTAGGGGCTGTGCACATAGATCCATCCGGACAGGTCCAGATGGGTTTCTTCAAAAACTACGGCGACTTCGTTCCGGCAGCATCATGAGACTTGCTTCCCTGGATGCTGTCCCTGATCCAGGATAGCTTCTCCGATTCGGAAAGCTAGACTTCATTACTGACAAGCTCGGCAAGCTTCACCTCTGCGACTCGGCTTTCCGCCGATCAACAGAGGCTTCAACACCATCGTCACTCGAACTCACCCCTGAGTCCACACCTTCGGCTCCTCTCCCTAAAGTAGAGTTTGAGCCAAAGTCGGATCTGTTGTTTGAACACGGGTTCCCACCCGTCGAGTAGGGATCCTGGCTGGTAGGTGTAATCGAGTCTCTCATACCCGTCCTTGAGTACGACTCGGATGGCTTCGACAGCTCGGGAAGCCACCATCCCTTTCGGGAGGTCTTCATGGCTAACCCGGATGTGCTGGTCAACAACAACGACCAGCTCATCCCCATCAAAGATCAGACTCCTGATCAACTAGTAGCCACTCGGCTCCGCCTTCTTGCTAAGGAGGAGGCACTGGCCGAGTAGCAAACCGCGCTGACTCGCCAGCGCGAAGAAAGAGAATACAATGAGGACATGCGGGATCGTGGGCGCCAGGTTCACAACGCGCTCCACATGCGTGAAAGGAATGGTGTCCCGACCTTTCCGCTCCCCAGTCACAACATCGTCGCCGCTACGGTAGCGGCACGTGCCATCAATATCCCTGAGGGCACCCCAGGTCATGACAAACTTCGACAGCTCTAGATCCTAATGGAGGAAGCAGCCCTCCAGCAGGCCGAGATCTCCGAGGACCGTGCAGGTTCCTCTGCAAGTGCCAGGAGTCGGCGTTCTTCTCCTCCAAGGAACCATCAAGCCGCAGAGGGTCGTCATGCCAACCCCGAATGTCATCACCTCGCCGGATCAGTTCGCAGCCTGCTCGGACCGGATCGTGATGCAAGGGGAACCATTACTGCAAGAAACCGCGCCCGTCAAGGTGCGGACAAAAATGCTCACCCTGCCGGGTTGGCACGTAACTGACTCGGACCAAATCGCGATGCACGGGACACCCTCGATGCCAGATACAATGCTCGTCATGATGCGGGGAGGAACAACCACAATGGCCACCACGGTGACAGTAGCGATCGCAGCGCTACTAGCCATGGCGCTCTCCAACTCCCACTGGCACGGCTTTTGTAGGCCCGAAGGGCGTTCGGTTCCCGTATCCGCAACATCGTTTTTTCTCCTCGATTCCGGGTCACCGGTATCAACAAGTACACGGGTGAGACTCGGCCAGACACACTACTGCAGCTTGACCCTCTCCTGCACCACCTCCACTGACGGGCCCAAATTGGACCGTCATTGGAGGCTATCACCGCCGACGGACGACTAAAAGCCCGTCAGCAGAGAAGCTAGCTAAGTGGGACGTGAGGACCTCCACTGACGGGCAGATAAAAGGCCCGTCAGTAGAGATGAAACGAGGGCAGCACTAATGACGCCCAACTATCACTGACGGGTTGGTCCTCCGGGACCGTCAGTGAAGGATCAGTATTCACTGACAGGCAGCCTAGCCGCCCGTCAGTGGAGATGCACCAACGGTGCCACGTCTGACGTATATTATCACTGACGGGCTTCATTTACCCGACCGTCAGCGATGATTTGTATTCACTGACGGGCGCATTTCTTGTCCGTCAGCGTTGTTTTGTCCAGGACGCAGTCGGCCGGCGTGCTGAAACACTGACGGGCTCCTTATAGGTGCCCGTCAGTGGTAACCTGCCTATATATTTTAAGTCTGCTCTCGCTGCTGGCCAGCGCTCGCGCGCCTAGTGGCCAGCAGCGAGCACCGCCGCCGCCCCAAGTGCTGCTGCCGCCACCGCCGCCCCCCCTCCCGCCCACAAACAACCCCCTCTCCCCAATCCTCCTCCTCCCCTCCTTTCTAGCTCTCTTCCTCCCCCTCCAAAAGATCTCTAGATCTAGATCTAGATCTATTTCCTTCTCAAACCCTCTCTTTTCTTCACCACCTCCTAAATCTCTCTCTCCAACCCAAAAGATATTTCATCTCTCCCTCCTCCTCACACTAATCTCTCCATAGATCTCTCTTTCCTCCCCGGAGTTCCATCCCTCGCCTAAAAGACCGCTAGCGCTTGGTAATAATGCCCTCTTTGGATGAATGAGATACAAAAGTTTCTTTTCATTTTGTATATGTATTTGATGTGATTGCCAGCCACCGAGCTGAGACGATAGTTGCTATGTGATTTTCGGTCATCGAGCCGAGGCCTAGTGTTTTTTTTCTTTTCGTCGAACTAATTAGTTTCGTGTCGTAGGTCTTGATCGATGGATCGTAGTTGGATGTACGACAACCGGGCGACAGAGAGTTGGGCTATGGCTTTGAACGAGTTTCTTGATGTCGCCGAGCGAGATATGAGGAGAAAAGGTGGCACGAAGATTTGTTGTCCGTGTCGCGATTGCAAAAATTTGGTAATGTTCGATACGAGAGGGAGGGTGACGGTACAACTGGTGCTTAAGGGTTTCATGTCAGGCTATACACGTTGGACGTGTCACGGCGAGGAGGAGGAAGATCAGGTGTTACAACAAGATGCCGAACACGGAGATGACGAAGAAGATGAGGGGAGTATCGAACCTGACGGCGAAGAAGAAATGGAAAATAATTTGGCCGATATGGTGCAGAACGTTCATATGGTGGAGCAGGTGGTGCTAGATACTGAGGATGAAAGAGAGGCTGCTAAGTTCACGAGACTAGTTGAAGACTCGCAAACCCCGTTGTATACCGGTTCCGATCCAGAACACATGCGTCTGTCAGTCATGCTGAAACTTCTAAGGATCAAGGCAGCCCACAACTGTCCGGACGAAGGCTTCGACGAGACATTGGCTTTTCTTGCAAAAGTTTTTCCGAAAAATAACTTGCTGCCTACGAGCACCGAAGAAGCCAAGAAGGTTGTCTGCCCTCTTGGGTTAGAGGTGCAGAGGTTCCATGCGTGTCCGAATGACTGCTTTATTTACCGCAAGGAGCACGAGAAGCTGTACAAGTGTCCCACGTTCAACACGTCCAGATTCAAGAGGGGTAGAAACCAAGCCGATGATGAGGACCCAGTGACGAGTGGCGATCCAGTAAAGGTTGTATGGTATCTTCTGGTCCTTCCCCGTTTGAATCGTTTATTCGCTAACAAGAAGGAGGCAAAGCTGCTACGTTGGCACGCGGAGGGGCGGAAAACTGATGATGGAGTGATGAGACACCCTGCCGATGCTTCGCAGTGGAGGGCAATCGACGCCCAATATGATGATTTCGGAAAAGATCCGAGGAATATCAGGTTTGGTATGAGTACGGACGGATCAATCCATTCGGCAACATGAGCAGCAGACACAGCACTTGGCCCGTGGTTCTATGGATGTACAACCTTCCTCCATGGCTGTGCATAAAACAAAAGTACATACACTTCTCTATTCTCATACAAGGGCCGAAGCAACCTGGGAACGATCTGAACATGTATCAACAATTATTGTTCGAAGAACTAGCTACACTGTGGGAACCAGGGACCCAGGTCTGGGACGCATACGAAGAAGAGTACTTCAATCTGAAAGCGCTGTTGTTCACGACGGTCCAAGACTATCCCGTGTACGGATATCAGTCCTGCCAGTGTTCATGGGTACAAAGGATGTGTGAAGTGTTTGGAGTCTACTACAAGTTTACACCTAAAGGGATCCAAAAAAATTGTGTTCATGGGCCACCGAAGGTGGCTGAAACAGAACGACCCATGGAGGCAAGAGAAGGAATTGTTTGACCAATACTGTGAGGTTCGTTCGGCGCCTCGGGAGAAACAGGGTGGAAATCTATGACATCGTGAACACAATGCCCCTGTTACGCCAGGTAAGACACAACCGTCTGTTCCCATGCAGGACGGCGTCTGGAAAAGGAAATCCGTATTCTAGGATTTGCCTTACTGGAGATTCCTAAGCACACGTCACAGCATAGACGTCATGCATGTTGAAAAAACGTGTGCGAGAGCTGCTTGGTATCCTGCTCAACATTTCAGAAAAGACAAAAGATGGACCGAAGGCACGAGCTGACATGGAATTCTTGGGTATAAGAAAGAAGCTGTGGGCTACGAAGCGAACGACCAAGTTGGGGACGGGTGCAGTCAGAATCAAGACGGACTATCCCACTGCTTGTTACACTCTCAGCAAAAAAGAGATCGTTAGCTTTTTGGAGTGCCTCCAAGTTGTCAAAGTTTCTTCCGGTTACTCGGCAAACATCGGGAGAATAGTTGACATGAAGAGTCACCGAGTAATTGGTATGAAGTCTCATGACTGTCATGTGATGATCACGCAGATACTTCCTGTTGCAATCAGAGGTCTCATGGAGCCGGAGGTCTGCAAGACAATCTTGAATCTTTGTAACTTCTTCAACACGATATCTCAGAAGTCGATCTCCGTTACGCGTTGCCATAAGCTGCAGGAGGAGATCATTGTCATACTGTGCGAACTTGAGATGTACGTCCCTCCAGCATTCTTCGACATCATGGTACATCTCATGATCCATATCGTCCAGAGATACTGGACCTAGGTCCCGTGTTCCTACACAACATGTACCCGTTGGAAAGGTACAATGGGGTGTGAAGCGCTACGTTCGTAACAGGTCACAACCAGAAGGTAGCATCATCCAAGGCTATGTTGCCCGAAGAGTGTGTCGAGTTCTGCACTGATTACTTGGCTGATCAAAAGTCCATAGGTGTTCCTGTTTCACGGCACACAGGAAGGCTCGATGGTGAAGGCCATGCACGCGGACAAAGGCCTTTACATGTCTATAATTCAGTACCCAATAGGTCAGATGACTATGACAGAGCACATCTCGTGGTCTTGCAACACCTGACGGTGGTGCATCCCTATCTTTGGATGCACATGGTAAAGCTTAAAAAAGAAAACCCAAAGAAGGGAGAAGCGTGGCTCTCGAAAGAGCACAATGGAAATTTCGCAACATGGCTAAAGAACTACTGGTATGAAAGGCCTCTGACAAATTTTGAAGAAGAGACGGTCAAAGTGTTGTCACAAGAACCTGCGAGCAAGGTCCTGACATTTCAAGCATACGATATCAACGGATACACATTCTATACGGAGGCTCAAGACAGGAAAAGTACGTACCAGAAAAGTGGGGGTGACGATGGAGGCTAAAAACCGATAACCGTAAGGATATATACTACGGTGTTATTGAAGAAATTTGGGAACTGGACTACACCGTCACAAAGATCCCCATGTTTCGTGTCAGATGGGCGAAAAATATCCATATCGATGATGAAAAATTCACTACCGTGACTTTACCTCCCCCGGCATCTATCGAGCCAACAAAGGTCAAAGCAATCAGTGCGAAAGATGAGCCATGGGTTTTAGCTAAACAAACCTCACAATTCTTCTACATAAAAGACCCAAAGGCACAGAAGCGCCATGTCGTTAGAAAAGGGAAGAGGAGTATTGTCGGAGTCGATGGTGTTGTTGACGAAGAGGACTATGACCAATTCGACGACCCGGACTCCAAGCCAGAAGCTGTTGATAAACGCCCCATAAAAAGGAGAAAAGCTACTAAGGATGCTGAGCCCTACGTCAGACGCAGTCACGCCGAAGGACTAACGTATACCACCAAGAAAATCACTATTCATGAGAAGATTTCCGAAGACGATGAAACCTAGTTAATTGTATGTGTGTGTATAATGGTGTCTTGGTTTGAATGATTTCATGTAACGTGTGTACTTCTGTATGTGTAAATTGTGGATGAATTTGAAGTACTTACAAACCAATGTATAATCCAACTTCAATGAAATTGTCTGAAATTTTAAACATATCCTCACGAGGTCATATAATTACCCCATGCCAATTTTCAACTTTTTTGACCACATTTAGATTTAATAAAAAATAAAAAACCAGAAAGACGCAAGCAAACATTTGAATTTTGACAAGCAAACATTTGAATTTTTGATATGTTTTCTAGATACGAGCTAAACCAATACATAGGTACCTAGATATGAATTTTTCTTCCATTTATAGGCCTTCTTTAAGATAGTTGTAGTTCAAATCTGAAATATATCTAGTAAATAACTAGATATTCATTTAATGCGTAAAAAAATAGCAAATGATTTCAGAAAAATGCCTAACTTTGACACGAACAATGTAATGTAGTACGTTACATGTAGAAAAAGTTTGGAGCGTAGCTAAAAATGATTTTTGAAAGGTTTTACACATGGTACCTCAAATTGGTATTTCAAAAAATAGAAAATTCAAATTATTACATAACAAGATGGAACATGATGAATTATTAGCGTATAATATTGTAATATGAAGTTGTAGTCCAAATCTCAAGTTCAAATGATGAAGAATTTATGATGTGTACTTCAATCTTCATATTTCCCCTTCAAATGCTATGAAGCTTTCTCACAGATGGTTCAGTTACAAAGCAATGTATAATCCAACTTCCGCGAAATTGTCTAAAATTTTAAACATAGCCTCAGAAGGTCATATAATTACCCCATGCCAATTTTCAACTTTTTTTGACCATATTTAGATTTATGAAAAATCAAAAACCAGAAAGGCGCAAGCAAACGTTTGAATTTCTCAAAGCAAACGTTTGAATTTTTTATATATTTTGTAGATACGAGTTAAAACGATACATAGGTACCTAGATATGAATTTTCCTTACATTTAGAGGCCTTCTTTAAGATAGTTGTAGTTCAAATCTAAAATATACCGAGTAAATACCTACATATTCATTTAATGCTTAAAAAATAGCAAATGATTTCAGAAAAATGCCGAACTTTGACACTAACCCAAGAAAGGTAAAAGCCCTAAACCAAAAATACAAAAACACCCATAGCATATAGAAATAACCCTAATATCACCTAAAAATGGAAACCTAAAATTCAACAAAGAACAACTCTACTGACGGCACTTCACAAGGGCCCATCAGCGGTAAAGGCGCCCTAACCCTAACAGTTATTAGGCTCTACTGACGGTCCCCTTCCAGTAGCCCGTCAGTGGTGGTGTTGCCGTATCACTAACCGTCCACCTCTACTGACGGGCGCTCTACGGCCGCCCGTCAGCGGTGGTCTTGCCCTAACGCTAACCGTCCGCACCTCTACTGATGGGCGCTCAACGGTTGCTCGTCAGCGGTGCCCTAACCCTAACCGTCTAAACCACTACTGACGGGCACGCTCAAAGGGCCCGTCAGTGGTGACCGTGCCCTAACCCTAACGAAGGGCCACCTCTACTGTCGGGCCAGTAATCTACGCCCGTCAGTGGAGATACCACAGTGCTGTCAGCGATGTCTCTACTGACGGGCGCTTAGTTGCCGCCCGTCAGTGGTAACCAGGACCCTTTAAAAGGCACGCGCGAGACTTGGCGAAAATTTCACCAAGTCCCGCGCGTTAAACGAACTAGCAGCGAGACACGTCACCGCCCCCGACGCCGCCAGGCTGCGCCGCCGCCCCGTCCGGCCCCGACGTCCGCCGCCCCCTCCGCCGCCCGCGCCGCCGCATCCTCTGGCCTCCGCCCCCTCCTCCGGCCTCCGCCCCCGAAGCCCCTGACGCTGCCAGCCCCCGAAGCCCCCGACGACGCCGCCGCCGCCGCCGCGCGGTCTTTACTTCTTGTGTCGAAGAATCGAAGCACCGGCAGTGAGTGTTTTGAATCTCTGTGGCGCAGATCGATTTCCTCAAGTTTAGATTTTTTGAAACTGTTTTACCTCCAATATCCAAGAGCATGCTCGGGTTTGCCAGTAAAGATCGTGTTCGGTTATTGTAAAAGAAGGTTTTAAGAACTTTGACACTAAGTTTGTGATATCGTTAGCAATGTAGATTCATAGTTTTGTGGTATCGTTAGCAATCATAGATTCATAGTTATCTTTTTCTTGGACTAATACGAACTCAAAGTTGCCTTTTTCACAATCTATATGTGGTGAAGACAGTCATAAATCTCTGTTATAAAGAGATCAAGCATCTCTGGTATTCTGTTGAATTCTCTGGTCGACCTTATTGTTAGCATCCAATGTCTAGTGGAACTTGTGCTGAATTAAAGCAAAAGATTCATTCATTTAAAGTTTAGCAGTAACTTGTTCCTTGGAATTTGAGATCAACATATGTTGCTGTACTTTTTGTAAGTGTTCGGCATTTTTGGTAAGTTGAGGAATGGATGCAAAATATATGTGATGGGTGGATTAGTTAGCATCAGAATGTATAGTTGCTAATGTGCGCTTTGGAAAAAACAGCAAAAGGGTTTGACATCAACCATTTAATTTGTTCATACCATCTTGAGTTAACCTTTCATAATATCAACCATCAAACAGATCTCTGGGCCATTTTTTGAGAGATAAGAAGAGTGAAGCAAAAAGACCCTTTAAAACACCCTTTCAAACCTTTTTCTTTGCTAATCTAGGAAAAAGTGAAATCCCTATTCCACAAGTGCAATGTGTTAGAGATCATTCTACAGTCAACCGGGTTCCTTTAATTTCGATTGTTGCTTGGTGTCTGATTTTTTTTCCAGTGTATGTCTCACTTAATTCTGCAGCAGTGCTATATATATCTTGTACTTAGATTTTGATGGTGAATGTTGGCGTGAATGTTGGCTTTTTTTCCTTATCCATGCAAGGAAGTCCGAAGCCTTATGTCTGTTCATGTTTGCCATTGCCGCTTTGATATTGGCCTTTTGCTTGGTTGATCCTACTCGTGGAAATGCTTTTGACCGTGCTACTGTATATGCATACGATATAGAGCCTGCTGGAGTTAGCTCATTTTGTTCTCAGATAACCAGAGGATATAGAGCCTAACACAGACCTAAGTCAGATCTTTCGTTCGCTATAACATTCAGAACATAAAAACCAATAAGATGAATAATGACATAGCATCTAATATGAAGTATTAGGTAAGTACAAGCATAGAATACTGTCAAATCTTCTTTTCTTTATGTCACCACACTGGACAATTGTCAAATTGGAATCTCTATATTGTCAAAGCATTTGAGTTATTGTTTTTCTTCAGTTTTACAATGGTCGCCAGTAGTACTCCCGCTGGGTCCCCGACCCGAGCAGTAGAGGCAGTTGACGATAACACGGCCCCCCCCTCGTCGTGGCCGCACCGATCGATGCACCGACCCTGGAGGCACCCACGCAAGTTGCCTCCGAGGCGGCCAAGGAACTTGCCCTCGAGCTGGCCGAGGATCAACCTCTCTTAGCGGTCGTCACAGCTGGACAAGAGCAAGCTGCCTTGGAGTCCAGCTCTGGCTCTGCCTCCGGGTCAAGTTCTAAAGGGGACGAGGTGCGTGAGGAGGAGGTACCGACTCTAGCCCCGACCAGGTCTCTGAATAGGAGGAAAGGCAACCAGTTGCCGGACAAGACGTATGTCATCACCCGTGTCGACAACGTCAAAGACATTCCGGCGAGTCCACATAAGGCCGCTAAGAGCTTTAGCAATGCCTGCGGGTGCTTAGCACGTGAACAAGTTAAGATTACATGCAAAGAGTTCAGCCAGTTGACTCAGTCCACGAAAGATACTCTCTTGAGGAAACTGTGGGACAAGTACCAGATTCCTGCAGCCGACAAGGAAAGAGTCGAAGCGCAAGCCCTGAAAATCATGGCTAGGGCTCTGAAGACTTGGCGATACGACGCACAGAAAGTCGTAGACGAGGATTGGGAAACCAAGATTAGTAAAAGATGGTCCAAGATACAGAAGGAAGACTGGGACGAATTCGTTGCTCAAATAAGGAGCCCAGAATTCCAGGAGAAGAGCCGGTGGGGGAAAGAGCTTCGCAAGAAGAACACATTAGACCACAAGCTCGGCAGCCGTGGATACCTGGGGAAGAGACCGAAGTGGGCCAGAGAGGACGAAAAACTAGCCGCGGCTGGGAAAGCACCTCCTTTCGCGCATCTCAGGGAGCCACGCGCTAGGGAGTACATGAGGGCGCACACAAGGTCTGACCCTGTGACGGGGTCACCAATTTATGAGTCCGAGGAACTGCAAGTGGTGGCCGAACGGTTGGTAACGACTCAACCTAGTCTCTTTTCGTACTTAATTACGTTGCATCCAAATACGCTGTCTTCTCATCAAGTAATTTAACTTTTAGACAGAACTGAGCCAGCAGCCTGGAAGCTCGCAGGACTCCGTCACGAGCTTCCCAAGATGGAACGACGATCTGGCGAAGGCCCGACAGAAACCAGAGCATCGGGGCCGTGTAGTAGGCATCGAGGATGGCGTTAAATGGGACAAGGTATTTCCTCGAAACCCCGAGGGGAGCCACCGCCCCTGGAGAGACAGCCAGGAGTTTATGGACAATCTGCGGGAGCAAATGCGGGAGATTGCCGAGCAGACGTGGCTACGTATGCAAGTGGCCGCAGCGCAAGGCCAGCAGAGCATGCTTCCCGGTAACTAGTCTGCAGGATGGAGTAGCTGCGCATCCACCTCGGACGGCGGCCCCTACTCGGTGAATCCCGTCGACAGCATCACCGTAAGTCTCGTCCGCTAAACGAGTCGTTATAGTACAAGCTGATCTCATTGTCCTGACTCCAGTGCGGATGGCACGTCTATCCTCTGTTTTGCAGGAAGCCACTAGATGCACACTCACGGTGCAGATTCCTGGCATGAAGGTCCCGGTGGCGCACGGCCAGGTTTTCCCAACGCCGGAGGGGGCAGTCCTGCACTGTGTTCCTATGCGGGAGCACCATGCGAAGGTGCAGGTGGACCTCGTCCTCAATGACTACAGTGAGGTGTTAGTCCCTGTCCCCCCGAAGAGGAGCTGACGAAGCTAGGGCAGTACAAAAACTGCTTCATCCAGTGGCCGAAGAGCTAGATTACTATAACCGCGGCGGCCTCTCCTCGCACGGGCCCCTCGTCCAACAACCCCTCTCCATCAATCGGACGATCTCCGTTGGGGCTCAGCCAATCACCTCCGTCCTTTAGAGACCTGGAGGACCATCTTGTCGGGGACTAGCACATGTCACCGATTTTGCGGTCCCCGGAAGTGTCGGAAAGGCCCTCCGAGGTTCAAGGCGACCTTCTAGATCAACGGAGGGGGAAGATTTTCTCTCCCGCCACACTAGCTGGGACGCTGGAAATAGCGTTGGCGGCAGGCAAGAGCCCGGAGCCAGTACAGCAGAGGAGGAAAAGCAAAAAGAGACGGGCCGGCACCGGCGAGAAGGAAAGAAAGGAGCAGAGGCAAAAATCCTTATCGTTCTCAACATCGTCATCCAAATTATCTACACGGACCAAGGGTCTCTGGCGAGAATTTTACTTACCACGTGAGGACATGCTCCCACAGGATGAGCTGGACAATCTGTCGGAGGACATGAAGACGCTGCATGAAGATTACCTGAAGATGTCCAGAGATCCTGATACATTCTACCAATATTGGAAGGTGAAGGTGCCAAGGGAATACAATTTCTTCATGCAAAATGACCAAGACACCTTCGACATCAACTTTGAAGACCTATTCAATATGTACAACCTCTATAGGCTCGACACCACGATGATCAGGCTATGGGCTCTCTACCAAGCCCAAGAGTGCAGACGTCTTCAGGACTCCAATATTGGCATAGTCGATCCGATATGCATGAACGAAGGCTATGCTGGGACCCCAGACGGTCGAGGATTTCTTGAAGAATACCTGTCGCATGCATTCGTGGTTCATAAGGACAAGGAGTACATACTAGCCCCCTATAACCCTCCGTAAGTCCTAAACTTAGCACCGTGGAGTTTTTTTTTGTTTTTTACGTACGTATCTCCGCCTGCTTACGTTCATTTGTTCACATTTATGCAGCGACCACTGGGTCCTAATTGTGATCGTTCCAAGCTGGGCCAAGGCTTTTTACTTTGACTCGTCATCGAAAAAGACAGCGGACTTCACCAATATAACTAAGATTCTGGATACAGCTTTCTTCAGAGCCAAGTTCTCGGGGCATACTAAAATACCTGTAAAAGCGACAAAAATGGTACACCATTACAAGTTCCCTTGCAGAGTTCAGCCAGAAAATAGCGTGACATGTGGGTACTACACTTGCGCCCATATGGACCTCTTTGTCCGGTACAAGAACAAGCATTGGAAAGATATGAAAGAACTGAAGGCTTGGAGCGAGCTGGGAAGTCAGATGTACGACTGGCGACAGGACTTTGCTCGCATCCAAAAAGTCTTCGCAGAACTCATCAACCTTGAAGTCATCAATCCGATGGGTGAATTCTACGCCGGCCCCCAATTTCCGAAGCCAAATTTAAGCGGGCATCAATAGAATCGTTGTTTCTCTAATTGAATAAACAATTGTTTCATACTTGTGACCATCGTTGGAGTGTACATACTATATATGTCATATAAATGTCTTAAGTGCTAACCGTTATGTGATTACAAATGTGTTATGTGATTAAGAGATTTGACTCTGTGAATGAATAGTTGGTTTTGCCTGTGATTAGGAATAATGTAATGCGCTATAGCCTATTATTATGAATAATCTAAATGTGATTATGAGTTAACACAGCCTTTTCGGTTGGCAGGAATACATATATCTACTGACGGGCACTTACGGAGAGCCGGTCAGTGGAGTACGACATCTACTGACGGGCTATTATGACGCGCCCGTCAGTAGTGTTTGTTACTACTGACGGGCGCATAGGGACCGTCAGAGGAGACCCCCATCGGAGGCAATTGGTTCTATCACTACTGACGGGCGCGTCATAATACTACTGACGGTCTCCTCTGACGGTCCCTATGCGCCCGTCAGTAGTAACAAACACTACTGACGGTCTGCCCGCCTGTCAGTGTAGTGGCCCCCTCCACTGACATTTCCAGGGTGACGGGCCCCCTGTCCGTCAGTAGAGGGTGTTTCGGGACCGTCAGTGGTGACCTGTTCTGCTATAGTGAAATCTGGCTGGCCGATTACCACAAAGCGTGCAGGAACAATGGAGGCAATGATTATGTGGCAATCCATTACCTACCCCTGTTTCTAGCCGACTCGGCTCGAGCCTAGCTTACCAGCCTGCCTCAGGGTTGTATCCAGACATAGACCGACCTTGAGACCCTCTTCGTGAACAACTTCCAGGGCACCTACAACAGCCCTGGGAACACGTGGAATCTCCACAGTTGCACTCAAGAGGCGGGCAAGACTCTTAGAGAATACATCCAACAATTCTCCAAAAAGAAAACTCTCTGCCGGAAGTCCGAGAAGGTGACGTCATTACCACCTTCTCCAAGGGTGTTCGTAGCACCGACCTCATCCACAAGATCGCGCGTAAGAACCCTCAAACTACGTGTGAACTCTTCGATATCGCCAACAAATTCGCGACTGGCGAAGAAGCTGTTCGTAGCATGACCAAAGATGACAAGGGCAAGGGCAAGGCACTCGAGTCCCCCGAAGCAAGGGATCGTCACAGGTCGCCCAGGAAAAACACCAGAAGCGCAAGGGTGGAGACCTTGATGCTTCTGCCGAGCGCGCTCCACAGCGTCGACCTTAGCGTGGCAATGCCACTTTTGAGGAAATAATGAGTCAGCCATGTCACTTTCATGGGCTGAAGTCCAATCACGTCACACCCGACTGCAATCTCTTGAAAAACCTGAGCAAACCTTTCGCTCCCAACCGGAACAAAAAAGATCCTCCTCCGGATGAGGGCGACAAGTTCCCGAAGGAGACCGCATGTCTCATTATCTTCGGTGGTCCCAACGGCTACGAGTCCAAATGACGCCAGAAGATCACGGCCGCGAAGTCAACGTAGTCGAGCCGGCTGTACCTCAGTACCTCCGGTGGTCCGAGTCCATAATTTCTTTTGGCCACTCGGACCACCCTGACTACATACCTCACCCTGGTAGGTTCCCCTTGGTGGTAGACCTAATCGTCTGTGGCGTTCGCCTCACCAAGGTCCTCATGGATGGAGGAAGTGGTCTGAACATCCTCTATGTCAAGACCTTGGATGACATGAAGATTTCCGATCGGAAATCAAGCCTACCGGTGCACCCTTCCACGGGGTTGTCCCTGGCAAGATGGCAAGTTCACTTGGGCAAATCAGCTTGCCTATCACTTTTGGTACTCCTGACAACTTCCGGACCGAGACCCTCACCTTCGAGGTCGTCGACTTCTCAGGCTCGTATCACGTCATCCTCGGACGTCCCTGCTATGCCAAATTCATGGCTGTTCCCAGCTATGTCTACTTGAAGCTTAAAATGCCAGGTCCCCATGGGATAATAACAGTGCAAAGCAGCTTCCAGCACGCTTACGCGTGTGACCTGGAAAACTGTAATCTTGCCGCGGCCTAAATTGCTGAAGCCGAGCTTAACAACCTCAAGTCGGCCGTGGTCGAGGAAGCACCCCCGACTAAAAAAGCTTTAGCAGAGACATCGTTCCAGTCGGTGAAGGATACCAAGGCAATCCAGCTCGATTCGGAAGACCCCTCCAAGACGACGCAGATCGGGATTGCGCTCAGTGACAAATAGGAAAACGCACTCGTCAGCTTCCTTCGAGACAACCGGGACATCTTTGCATGGACATCTTCTGACATGCCGGGAGTCCTGAGGAAGGCTGCCGAGCACTCTTTGAACATTCGGCTGGACGCTAAGCCGGTCAAGCAGTGCTTGCGCCACTTTGCCGAGGATAGGCGTAGGTGTCACGGACCCGGAATTGCATAGGGTTAGGGGAACGCGAAGTCGCCAAGGACCGAAGGACTCGTCCGCCCGGTGGCATGGTACCTACGCCGTACGCACCAAGGTAGAACGATCCGACACCCGCCAGGTGCGAGCCGGCCGGAAGCGACCAATCTTCCCAAAACCACATACGATTCCATAATCCGGTGAAAAGTCAGAGTCGTTCCCGAATCCTACCACGACAAGCAAGGTCGGAGGAGCCCGGCAATTCCACCCACACCCTAATCTAGCTCGGAAGCTAGTGGGTCGCTTGAAAGCCCGGTAGAACGCCCACACCCTGCCTGGCCGGCACAGCATCTCAGCCAGCGGGTCACTCAACCAACTCCTGCTCGACTTAGTAGAAAATGGTACGGCCTCGATCTTTCACGGCATACCCATACACTTCATATCATTCACGCATTGTGCAGGGGCAGCCCGGATTAACAACTCGGATATCGTCACAAAGCTCTACATTACGATATTAATACTAACAGTCCACGAAGGGACTACATATTACATCAGTCGGTTAACACCGGAAACATATCCGAGTACGGAGAAAATTAACAACAGCGGAAGCAAAATAATAGTCCCACAGCGACATAGTGATCGCTGAACAAAACACTAACTATCCCATACATCGAACACAACCGAGGAAACCAGACACGTCAAACATCGTCGAAAAACTCTTCGACCACCGGCTCACCTGCAAGCTCTAGGGATAACCTGGGTGAGTACGAATGTACTCGCAAGACTTATCCGTGCTTGATTAAATGTCCTACTCATACTAGTGCAACAACAATTAAACATGAATGCTTCTCAGAGTAACAATATACTTAATTATGAAAACAAAGCATAATTAACATGGAGGGAGGACAACTAATCAATATACTACTCAGGCAACCAACCAATCAACATCAATTACTAACACGTTTACTTGCATCATTTTCAATCACTTAGGGTTCAGCCCCTAGATTAATCCCAATCTCAATCATCAACACCTAGTTCATTCAATCTCTCGGACCGTTCCGACGATACAACCACTAGCGATATTCGAGAGCATTATCCCTTGGAGGTTGCAAAGCTCCAAGCGGCCTTTACCATCCGACATACCCTAGCGTTGATCTCGGCAACGTCCACGTGGTGACAAGGGAAGTAGCCACGCTGGAGTTACCTCAAGGTTGGTATCGCGACAATACACCCATTCACCTGGTCGCACCAAGCTCCTCCAGTGATACCAACTTTATCCAGCTGACCCTTTTTCCTTCGGCTCTCACATCTCACCTTAGGTTCAACTATTTAGCTCATCGATTAATTCCAACCATCGCTAGGCACACAATACAACACATCCTAACATGCTAGTTTAATCGAAATTAACGACAACTACGAATGATGATAGAAACATCAATACATGGATAGAATAAGCAAGTACTGAACACATAATAGGGATGCAACAAGCTCTGCTTGCCTTGATCGGTTTGTTCCTGGTCTTGCACGGAGTCGTAAGCCTGGAGGTCTCCTTCTTCGTAGTCTAGTGCAAACAAGTCGAACATCGACAATAAGCGATAACGCAATCAATGAATCCAGCATGTATGCATGAGGGTTGATGCAAGGAATATCTTTCTAACAATGTACCGATGTTAGGGTTAAATGGTTGTCTTAAATTACATGCATGGTAGGTTCCTTTAACTACGAATTAGGGTTTAAGGGTGACTATTCATGTTGGGATGATGTGGACATAATCCTTCATAACTTAGACATGCTCTGAACTATTTGACTAACACATTTGGAATCATTTTAATCGGAGTTACGAGCAAATAGTTATGCATGGTCGAGTTAGGGTTTAGCGGGGTACAATGATAAATAGGGCTAACCACTCGAGACTCGTCGTGCATGTATCCCTACTGGACATCCAGTGATTCCATGTCATAGTATATCTCGTGAGGATTCCAGAAATGTAAAGATCGTTGAAATCGGAGCTAGGGTGAAGATTCTAGGGTTTATCGACGCTCGACGGAGGCTAAACTTCTACCCTAGATATCATCCAGCGCATGTATTCAAAATTCATTTGTGATTCAGCCATGTTGTAGAGATTTTCATGAGCTTTCCAAATATATAAAATTTATCAAATTTGGATGTGTGGTCCAAAAGTTATGAACATTTCAAATTTCATACCAAATTAACCCTAAACAGTACCAAACCCTAAATGCTAAAGCCACCCGATCGCTACCCCGACAGACCTGCAAATCCTAAGTGCACCCGAGAGACTACCCAGCAAATCACCCCATTAATCCACGTCAGCAGAACCGGGACCCGCATGTCATACAGCCATGAGCTCGGGGGCCAATCCAAACGCGACACCTGCCCCACCCCTTTCCCTCTCTCACCCGCACTCTCCCTTCTCTCTGGTCCGGCCGGAGCCGAGGCTCAGGCGGCGGCGCCCTCGCCGGAGGGCTCACCGGAGTGAGCTCCGGTGCTCGGTTGGGCTCGGGATCAGGGGCAAAAGGCGCGGGATCTCACCCTGAGCTCGTTTCTGTGCTCGGCTAGGGAGGAGGAAGTCGGGAAGGCTGCTGACGACGGCGAGGAGGAACGGGGAGCGACGGGTCACCGGCGTCGAGGTGCTCCGAGTACAGATCTGTGTAAAAGGGAGAGCGGAGGAGGTTAAGGGGGAGTTACAGGTTCTCTGGAGCAAGAAAAAGGGAAAGGGGAAGGACCAGAGCATCGGGGAGGGCTCGTCGGAGCAGGGCGCCGGAGTTGGAGACGAAGGGGAAGGCGACGGTGCTGGAGGCTCGGATCTGAGCAAAAGAGGGACGAGGCAGTTAGAGAAGAGGGCGAGGAAGCTTTGGGAAAGAAAATCAGTAACCGAGGCTCGCTGATGCGCTGAGAATTGCTCACCGGAGCGGGTCGCCGGAGTGGGGAAGGGAGCTCGGGAAGATGGGGATTTAGGGCTAGGGTTTCGGGCTGGGGAGAAGTGAGCGAGGGGAAGGGAGGCTGGCTGTCGGGAGGGGCTTTATGGGGCGGCGCGGCGCTCGGACAGCCCCGGTCGGGACAGGCACCGCCCCGCCCGGCCTCTGGCCGGCGGCGACGTGGAGGTGACAACCCTGGCAAGCGGGCCCGGGCGTAGCAGTGGAGAGGGGAGGGGCTGACAGCGGGCCCGGGGCGTCAGCGGGTGCGGCAGAGATGCGCGGGGAAGGAGTGGGCCGCCAGCTGGGCCGGCCGAGTGGGCTGTCAGCCCGAGTAGGTTAGGGTTCTTCTTTTTATTTTATTTTTGATTTTCTATTTTACAGAATCACCCCCTTTGTTATTTTATGTACCATTCTTGCTCCAAACTTTATGAAATTTTTACAGGGGCTTTGATATAATATCTAAGATGTTCTGGAGGAGTTTGAACTGGTTTGGATGAAGTTTGACCTAGGTTCCCATTCAAAATTCAATTTAGGACTTGATTTGGGATTTGTTTTTGTGGTATTTCATGTGCCAAAATAGCTCCAAAAGTTATGAAATTTTGGCAGGGGCTTCAAGGCGATTAATGGGACCTACTGCAAGGGTTTGAATTGCTTCGGGCAATGTTTGACTCATGACCCCATTCCATTTCCGACTTAGGGTTTACCCTTCAATTAGGTTTTAAATGCGTCCAGGATTTTCTGAAATTTGTCGAGGGTTTAGGGTTTCTACCCTGGGAGCTATGGATGAGCTCATGGGACCTTCTTATCTACTAGGATCTGCTCTGCCACTAAACCCTAATTTCCAGCTCCTTAGGGTTTCCGGATTAGGGGCGGGGATTCACCGGAGTGTTTGATGACTTCCTCTACCCTTATTAATGATTTTGTTATTTTGAATACTTCAAATAAGTTGATTGGTGTTTTGACATTGTTATTTGAAATACTTCAAATAAATTGATTGGTGTTTGTATAAATATCCACCGAGGATGAGATATTAACATATTCTATAAAGTAAAGTTGATATACAACTAAGTTTGAATAAGGTGTGGTTGATGATAATGCCATGTATGCATGAATGCAGAGCAAATACCTATTTATCGTAAAGTGGGTATTACAAAACCTACCCCCCTTAAAAAGATCTCGACCCGAGATCGCTAACGGTCGACAAACAAGGTTGGAAACTCGGTCTTGAGCCATTCTTCACGTTCCCAGGTGGCTTCGTCTTCGGTGTGGTTGCTCCACTGAACCTTGAGGAACTTGATGGTACGACGTCGAGTCTTGCGTTCAGCTTCGTCGAGGATGCATACCGGATGTTCCCGATACGACAGGTCTTCATGTAGCACTTCTATTTCGGGGTTGATCTTTGTCTCTGGAACTCGATGGCAAGCCTTTAACTGGGACACATGGAAGACATCGTGCATCCGCGACAATCCAGGAGGTAATTCCAACTGGTATGCTACTGTCCCTCTTTTGGCTAGGATTTGATACGGTCCGATGTAACGAGGAGCTAGCTTTCCTTTCATTGCAAAGCGGCGAACACCTCTGAATGGGGTGACCTTGAGGTACACCTGTCTCCAACCTGAAAGGTAACCTCTCGGCGCTGAGGATCTGCATAGCTTTTCTGCCTGGACTGAGCTTCTCGCAGCCGTTCTCGGATGAGTTGGACTAAGTCTTCTGCTTCTTCAATTGGATTAGGTCCAAAGAATTGTCTCTCGCCGGTCTCGGACCAGTTCAATGGAGTCCTACACTTTCTTCCATAAAGTACCTCAAAAGGTGCCATACCGAGACTAGTCTGATAACTATTGTTGTAGGCAAACTCTGCATATGGCAAGCAATCTTCCCAATTGGATCCCAATGTGAGTGCACAAGACCTTAACATGTCTTCAAGGATCTGATTTGTCCGTTCAACTTGACCACTAGTTTGTGGATGGAAGGCGGTGCTAAAGGAAAGAGAAGTTCCCATAGACTCGTGCAGGCATTTCCAAAACCTGCTGGTGAATTGAGTGCCTCGATCTGAGATGATTCTCTTGGGAACACCATGGAGACAAACAATCCGAGAGATATACAACCTTGCTAGCTGGCTCACTTTGTGCGTTGTTTTCACAGGGATGAAGTGGGCGACTTTGGATAGACGGTCTACAAT
This sequence comes from Stipa capillata, assembly GCA_019208055.1. Taxonomy (NCBI): domain Eukaryota; kingdom Viridiplantae; phylum Streptophyta; class Magnoliopsida; order Poales; family Poaceae; genus Stipa; species Stipa capillata. The sequence continues at coordinate 25,850 of JAGXJF010000792.1, read as the reverse complement.
CACCCATATTGCATCGTTGCCCTTTGGGGATCTCGGCAAGCCTACAACAAAATCCATACCAATCTCTTCCCATTTCCACTCGGGAATAGGGAGTGGTTGCAGTAAGCCTGCTGGTCTCTGATGCTCGGCCTTCACACGGCGACAGACGTCACATTCAGCAACATATTGGGCAATCTCCCGCTTCATCCGGGTCCACCAGAACTGACGACGGAGATCTTGGTACATCTTGGTACTGCCTGGATGGATGGTCAATGGGGAGTTGTGGGCTTCATGGAGGATTAAGTCCTTTAGTTGCTTGTCCTTGGGCACCACAAGTCGTTTTCCAAACCATAATACTCCATCCTTATCTTCTGTGAAACAAGTTGCGGTACCAGTCTTCATCTTCTCCTTGATTTTCTTCATTCCAACATTCTGAGCTTGAGCAGCCTTGATTTGATCTTCTAATGATGGCTTCACCTCCAAAGTGGCGAGGGTACCCTGTTCAACCATCTCCAAGTTCAGTCGTTGAAACTCTTCGTGAAGAGGTGGTTGCTGCTCCTTGATCACAGCGTTGTTGCAGTAAGCCTTCCGACTAAGGGCATCAGCAACGACATTGGCTTTGCCGGGGGTATAATTTAAGCCCAAGTCGTAATCCTTGATTAACTCAAGCCATCTCCTCTGGCGAAGGTTCAGGTCCGGCTGGGTGAACAGATACTTTAGGCTCTTATGGTCCGAATAGATTTCACAGCGGTTACCGATGAGGTAATGGCGCCAAATCTTGAGGGCGTGAACCACAGCTGCTAGCTCTAGGTCGTGAGTGGGATAGTTGGCTTCATGAGGTCTCAACTGTCGCGAGGCGTAAGCTACCACGCGACCTTCTTGCATGAGGACACAGCCTAATCCATTGTGGGAAGCATCGCAGTAAACCTCGAAGTCCTTATTGACGTCTGGGAGAACAAGCACTGGGGCTGATGTCAGTCTCTTCTTGAGTTCTTGAAAACTGGCTTCACACTTGTCAGACCATACAAACTTGGTGTCTTTCTTCAACAGTTCGGTCATGGGCTTCGCTATGGAGGAGAAACCTTCGATGAATCGACGGTAGTATCCTGCCAATCCCAGGAAACTCCGGATCTGGGTAACCGATTTGGGTTGCTTCCACTCTTGTACCGCTTGCACCTTGCTCGGGTCTACCGCGATACCTTGAGCTGAGAGTATATGGCCCAAGAATTCCACTTGGCGTTTCCAAAACTCGCATTTCGAGAACTTGGCATACAGACGATGCTCACGGAGCTTGTCAAGCACCCTTCTCAAGTGATCTTCATGTTCTGAGTCGGACTTGGAATAGATGAGGATGTCATCGATGAAGACGACAACAAATTGATCCAGATACTCCATGAATACTGAGTTCATGAGTTGGGTAAAGGTGGAAGGGGCATTGGTCAACCCGAAGGACATAACTGTGTACTCGTACGACCCGTAACGAGTGGTGAAGGCTGTTTTTGGAATGTCTTCAGATCTGATCTTTATCTGATGGTAGCCCAGCCTGAGGTCAATCTTGGAGAAGACACTCGCCCCGGTTAACTGGTCAAAGAGGTCATCAATCCTGGGTAGAGGGCATTTGTTCTTTACGGTAAGCTCGTTCAAAGGGCGGTAGTCAATCACCATCCTTAGACTTGAGTCCTTCTTCTTTACGAACATAGCGGGGCAACCCCACGGCGAGGAGCTAGGTCGGATGAAACCTTTTTCCTCAAGCTCCTGGAGCTGCTTCTTCATTTCTAGTAACTCCTTCGGGGATATCCGGTAGGGTCGTCTTGAGACAGGGGCGGTTCCAGGAGGAAGGTCGATGACGAACTCCACTGCGCGATCCGGGGGCATACCGGGCAACTCTTCAGGGAAAACATCCGGATACTCACATACTACAGGAACTAGCTCAATCCCCTGATCCTGGGTATCGCTGAGGGCAAAGAGACATCCTGTTGGGGACGAGGAGACAAACACCACTTCTTTACCGGACTCGGAGGTAAGAGATACCGATCTTCCTGCACAGTCTATCTTGGCTTTGTGTTGGATCAACCAATTCATGCCCAATATAACGTCCAACCCAGCTGATCCCAAAACTACCATATTGCCCAGAAAGATTTCCCCACCAATCTCTACTTTAATACCCTCGCAAACCCGTTCGGTTCTGATTTCCGAACCGGGTGTTGCAACGATGAGGGGATGATGCAATGCTGATGATGGAACATGGTTATCATGCACAAACTTGCTGGAGATAAAAGAATGAGATGCTCCGGAATCGAACAGAACAGTTGCAGGAGTTGAGTGAACGGAGAGCGTACCCAGCACCACTTCTGGCGCGTCCTGTGCTTCCTCGGCTGTAATGTGATTCACCCTGCCGCGGCCGGGAACTTGAGGCTTGTTGGGGGCTGGACCCCTGACTTGAGGACCTCTGCCTTGCTGTCCCTGTTGCGCCTTGGGGGCAAAGGCATTTCCGGTGCGCGGCTGGTGACAAGCGCTAGCGAAGTGTCCCCATCCTTCCGCAGTTATAACACTGTACCTTAGTGATGTCAAGCGCTGGCCTTGGCTGTCCGCTCTGTGGATGAGGCTGAGCATTCTGCGGCTGGGGACGCGAAGCGTAACCCTGCGGTCTTGGAGGATATTGAACTGCAGGGCGGGGTGGTTGCTGCTGCCACACCCGCGGCTTTTGTGAGCTGCTTGCAGCAGACCTTAGCGCTTCCCTCTCGCGCTTGCGGTTCTGGCTGAGAACGGACTCTCTTGCTTCTATGTTAATGACTTTATCCACCAAGTACTGAAAGTCGCGCACGTCAACAGTGGCTAGCCTTGCCCGCATCTCATCATTCAATTTGTCCATAAAGTGCCGGACCTTCTCTCTATCGGTGGAAACTTCCTGAGGGGCATATCGCGATAAGTGGTTGAATTCGCGAAGGAACTCCATGATGGGTTTCTTTCCTTGACGGAGATCTCTGAACTCCTCCCTCTTCAAGTTCATGATACCATCGGGGATATGGAAGTTGCGGAAACCGGTTTTGAACTCGTCCCATGTGACCACATGGCCAGCAGCTTGCGTGACCAAGAAGTTTTCCCACCATTCTGCGGCCGCGCCTGCCAGGCAGTGGGAAGCGAACCTGACCTTGTTAGCTTCAGCGCACTCTGCTAGCTCGAGTTTCCTGTCAATGACGCGGATCCAGCTATCTGCCTCCAACGGGTCATCAGCTTGGTCAAAGGTTGGCGGTTGGGTCCGTTGAAACTCAGCTAGACCACCTCGAGCCTGTCCACCACCGGCGCCTTGATTACGCGCCAGCTGCTCGAGGATCCTGTTCTGGGTCATGAGCAGGTCCGCAACACTTGGCTGCTGAGGAGGAGGTGGCACTTCCTCCTCATCGCGCTCACGGCGACCACGGGCAGCACCACGGGTTCCTGACGCCATTCTGTTGCAACCAAAGGACAACAGCAAGAACGGATCAAGGTTAGAGAGGCTGAAAGCAAATGTTTCACATGGTTCAGCGGGGTATTTATGAACACGCTACATTGTTCCCTAAAAGAAAATGAAGGACAGAACAATGATAAGAACGATATTGGATTGCCATAATACGTTCGACATAGTCCATAGATTGGGGCTGCGGTTTAGGTCACCCTTACGGCGAATCTAAACATTACAAGACGCCAAAATTGCAGCCCTAATACCCAATTACACATCTCCAAAAGATGTTTTCAACCTAGGGTTTGATCCGGCTTACATTACAAAATGAGACCTTTGGCCTAATGCTAACTCCAAACAGCACTTCTAAGGACTTTCTAATGATTCTTCACTACACCAATAGGTCTCGTAAGCCTCCATTGCTATTCTCCAAGCGTTCATCTCACTTCTCATCGGACGGTGGGTTGCTCGTGGTGTACCACACACGCTCTCCGGGTCTTCTTCTTCTTCTTCAGACAGCGCAGCTTCATCAGTGGGACTGAGGTGGCTGGCGTCGAGGCATTTGCTTCTGAGGATCTTGGGGTGAAAAGCCGAAGGTACTGTCGGGCTGTCATCCTTTTGCGCGGCTTCGCTCCAGAACTCTCAGGTTGGTTGGTCTTACAAGGTGGAGTCGGGGTTGGCTCCTCCACCGGGACATAAGGGCTCTCGCCGCAAGACTCATCCTCATTCGCCACATGGTATCTCCGGCGCAACTCCATGCGAAGCTTGCGGTTAACTTTTGTCAATCGTTCCACTTCTTGAGTAGCCTTTCCATAATCCTGATACAGCCTGTGGTGCATTACTTCCGCATCAACAATGTGCTGGATCGTCTCCAACTCAGTCTCATCATCTTCTTCGTCGTCACTTGGCACTGGTACCCTAATGCTGGCACCTCCATCAGTAATCTGGGGAATGAGACGGAAGGGAGAAAATAGAAAGATCTCGTCGAAGTGATGCCGTAGGTGGAGAACTGCTTTTCTTGAGGCTTCCAATCGGGCATCTTCATCACTGGGTCTAGATGATGTAAAGGTCTGATCCAAGTCCGAAACTTTCACCTTGACCCATGCCATCCAAAAATGAGTTTTCCCCTGAACCTTATAAGTCTTGGCATGGAAGGCAGGGAGTTCTTCCGGGGGCACTCCAAGGTATTCCAACATCCTCCACAACAAGGCAGCCCATCCTCCAAGCTGTTGCGGGTCGGTCACAACGTTATACACCATCCTATACAAATTTTGGGGTTAGAGAGGACAGGGTTAGCCACACAATGAAAACAAATGCAATAGAGAAGAACTTCAGAACTAAGAGTGAGGAGGTGAAGAAATAAAAAGCAATCTACTTATTAATTTTAAACATAGGGTTTATGCTTTTAAATAGTTTTGCTGGCCTATCAGCGAGGCGCAGCGGAAGCTCCTATCTAACGACCACCTGCAATTGGCTTCCTACGGTCAGCTCGGCTCTGATACCAAGCTGTCACGGACCCGAAATTGCATAGGGTTAGGGGAACGCGAAGTCGCCAAGGACCGAAGGACTCGTCCGCCCGGTGGCACGGTACCTGCGCCGTACGCACCAAGGTAGAACGATCCGACACCCGCCAGGTGCGAGCCGGCCGGAAGCGACCAATCTTCCCAAAACCACATACGATTCCATAATCCGGTGAAAAGTCAGAGTCGTTCCCGAATCCTACCACGACAAGCAAGGTCGGAGGAGCCCGGCAATTCCACCCACACCCTAACCTAGCTCGGAAGCTAGTGGGTCGCTCGAAAGCCCGGTAGAACGCCCACACCCTGCCTGGCCGGCACAGCATCTCAGCCAGCGGGTCACTCAACCAACTCCTGCTCGACTTAGTAGAAAATGGTACGGCCTCGATCTTTCACGGCATACCCATACACTTCATATCATTCACGCATTGTGCAGGGGCAGCCCGGATTAACAACTCGGATATCGTCACAAAGCTCTACATTACGATATTAATAATAACAGTCCACGAAGGGACTACATATTACATCAGTCGGTTAACACCGGAAACATATCCGAGTACGGAGAAAATTAACAACAGCGGAAGCAAAATAATAGTCCCACAGCGACATAGTGATCGCTGAACAAACACTAACTATCCCATACATCGAACACAACCGAGGAAACCAGACACGTCAAACATCGTCGAAAAACTCTTCGACCACCGGCTCACCTGCAAGCTCCAGGGATAACCTGGGTGAGTACGAATGTACTCGCAAGACTTATCCGTGCTTGATTAAATGTCCTACTCATACTAGTGCAACAACAATTAAACATGAATGCTTCTCAGAGTAACAATATACTTAATTATGAAAACAAAGCATAATTAACATGGAGGGAGGACAACTAATCAATATACTACTCAGGCAACCAACCAATCAACATCAATTACTAACACGTTTACTTGCATCATTTTCAATCACTTAGGGTTCAGCCCCTAGATTAATCCCAATCTCAATCATCAACACCTAGTTCATTCAATCTCTCGGACCGTTCCGACGATACAACCACTAGCGATATTCGAGAGCATTATCCCTTGGAGGTTGCAAAGCTCCAAGCGGCCTTTACCATCCGACATACCCTAGCGTTGATCTCGGCAACGTCCACGTGGTGACAAGGGAAGTAGCCACGCTGGAGTTACCTCAAGGTTGGTATCGCGACAATACACCCATTCACCTGGTCGCACCAAGCTCCTCCAGTGATACCAACTTTATCCAGCTGACCCTTTTTCCTTCGGCTCTCACATCTCACCTTAGGTTCAACTATTTAGCTCATCGATTAATTCCAACCATCGCTAGGCACACAATACAACACATCCTAACATGCTAGTTTAATCGAAATTAACGACAACTACGAACGATGATAGAAACATCAACACATGGATAGAATAAGCAAGTACTGAACACATAATAGGGATGCAACAAGCTCTGCTTGCCTTGATCGGTTTGTTCCTGGTCTTGCACGGAGTCGTAAGCCTGGAGGTCTCCTTCTTCGTAGTCTAGTGCAAACAAGTCGAACATCGACAATAAGCGATAATGCAATCAATGAATCCAGCATGTATGCATGAGGGTTGATGCAAGGAATATCTTTCTAACAATGTACCGATGTTAGGGTTAAATGGTTGTCTTAAAGTTACATGCATGGTAGGTTCCTTTAACTACGAATTAGGGTTTAAGGGTGACTATTCATGTTGGGATGATGTGGACATAATCCTTCATAACTTAGACATGCTCTGAACTATTTGACTAACACATTTGGAATCATTTTAATCGGAGTTACGAGCAAATAGTTATGCATGGTCGAGTTAGGGTTTAGCGGGGTACGATGATAAATAGGGCTAACCACTCGAGACTCGTCGTGCATGTATCCCTACTGGACATCCAGTGATTCCATGTCATAGTATATCTCGTGAGGATTCCAGAAATGTAAAGATCGTTGAAATCGGAGCTAGGGTGAAGATTCTAGGGTTTATCGACGCTCGACGGAGGCTAAACTTCTACCCTAGATATCATCCAGCGCATGTATTCAAAATTCATTTGTGATTCAGCCATGTTGTAGAGATTTTCATGAGCTTTCCAAATATATAAAATTTATCAAATTTGGATGTGTGGTCCAAAAGTTATGAACATTTCAAATTTCATACCAAATTAACCCTAAACAGTACCAAACCCTAAATGCTAAAGCCACCCGATCGCTACCCCGACAGACCTGCAAATCCTAAGTGCACCCGAGAGACTACCCAGCAAATCACCCCATTAATCCACGTCAGCAGAACCGGGACCCGCATGTCATACAGCCATGAGCTCGGGGAGCCAATCCAAACGCGACACCTGCCCCACCCCTTTCCCTCTCTCACCCGCACTCTCCCTTCTCTCTCTGGTCCGGCCGGAGCCGAGGCTCAGGCGGCGGCGCCCTCGCCGGAGGGCTCACCGGAGTGAGCTCCAGTGCTCGGTTGGGCTCAGGGATCAGGGGCAAAAGGCGCGGGATCTCACCCTGAGCTCGTTTCTGTGCTCGGCTAGGGAGGCGGAAGTCGGGAAGGCTGCTGACGACGGCGAGGAGGAACGGGGAGCGACGGGTCACCGGCGTCGAGGTGCTCCGAGTACAGATCTGTGCAAAAGGGAGAGCGGAGGAGGTTAAGGGGGAGTTGCAGGTTCTCTGGAGCAAGAAAAAGGGAAAGGGGAAGGACCAGAGCATCGGGGAGGGCTCGTCGGAGCAGGGCGCCGGAGTTGGAGACGAAGGGGAAGGCGACGGTGCTGGAGGCTCAGGGATCTGAGCAAAAGAGGGACGAGGCAGTTAGAGAAGAGGGTGAGGAAGCTTTGGGGAAGAAAATCAGTAACCGAGGCTCGCTGATGCGCTGAGAATTGCTCACCGGAGCGGGTCGCCGGAGTGGGGAAGGGAGCTCGGGAAGATGGGGATTTAGGGCTAGGGTTTCGGGCTGAGGAGAAGTGAGCGAGGGGAAGGGAGGCTGGCTGTCGGGAGGGGCTTTATGGGGCGGCGCGGCGCTCGGACAGCCCCGGTCGGGGCAGGCACCGCCCCGCCCGGCCTCTGGCCGGCGGCGACGTGGAGGGGACAACCCTGGCAAGCGGGCCCGGGCGCAGCAGTGGAGAGGGGAGGGGCTGACAGCGGGCCCGGGGCGTCAGCGGGTGCGGCAGAGGCGCGCGGGGAAGGAGTGGGCCGCCAGCTGGGCCGGCCGAGTGGGCTGTCAGCCCGAGTAGGTTAGGGTTCTTCTTTTTATTTTATTTTTGATTTTCTATTTTACAGAATCACCCCCTTTGTTATTTTATGTACCATTCTTGCTCCAAACTTTATGAAATTTTTACAGGGGCTTGATATAATATCTAAGATGTTCTGGAGGAGTTTGAATTGGTTTGGATGAAGTTTGACCTAGGTTCCCATTCAAAATTCAATTTAGGACTTGATTTGGGATTTGTTTTTGTGGTATTTCATGTGCCAAAATAGCTCCAAAAGTTATGAAATTTTGGCAGGGGCTTCAAGGCGATTAATGGGACCTACTGCAAGGGTTTGAATTGCTTCGGGCAATGTTTGACTCATGACCCCATTCCATTTCCGACTTAGGGTTTACCCTTCAATTAGGTTTTAAATGCGTCCAGGATTTTCTGAAATTTGTCGAGGGTTTAGGGTTTCTACCCTGGGAGCTATGGATGAGCTCATGGGACCTTCTTATCTACTAGGATCTGCTCTGCCACTAAACCCTAATTTCCAGCTCCTTAGGGTTTCCGGATTAGGGGCGGGGATTCACCGGAGTGTTTGATGACTTCCTCTACCCTTATTAATGATTTTGTTATTTTGAATACTTCAAATAAGTTGATTGGTGTTTTGACATTGTTATTTGAAATACTTCAAATAAATGATTGGTGTTTGTATAAATATCCACCGAGGATGAGATATTAACATATTCTATAAAGTAAAGTTGATATACAACTAAGTTTGAATAAGGTGTGGTTGATGGTAATGCCATGTATGCATGAATGCAGAGCAAATACCTATTTATCGTAAAGTGGGTATTACAGTAGGGCAATAGGAGAAGAGATAGCCAAGCTTCTGTTAGCTGGTTTTATCAAAGAAGTGTATCATCCTGACTGGTTAGCGAACCCAGTTCTTGTTTGCAAAAAGAATGGAAAATGGAGGATGTGCGTTGATTACACGAGTCTCAACAAAGCATGTCCCAAAGATCCTTTCACACTACCTCACATCGACCAGGTGATCGATTCCATGGCCGGTTGTGAAATTCTATGTTTTCTCGACGCCTACTTGGGCTACAACTAAGTCAAGATGAAGGAGGAGGACGAGATCAAGACATCATTCATCACTCCATTCAGAGCTTTCTGCTACGTCTCCATGCCTTTCGGCCTCAAGAACGCCGGCGCCACGTGCCAACGGTGCATGCAGCACTGCCTTCAGTAACAGATCGGCAGAAACATACAAGCCTATGTCGATGATGTGGTGGTAAAGTCTGAGAAGAAAGAAGATCTCCTATCTGACTTGGGGGAAACATTCTCCAACCTTAGGTGATTCAGCATGAAGCTCAACCCAGAAAAGTGCGTGTTCGGAGTGCCTTCAGGAAAGCTACTCGGTTTTCATCGTTTCCGAATGAGGAATTGAGGTTAACCCGGAGAAAATCGACGCCATCATCAAAATGGGGCCACCAAAAAGCCTCAAGGATGTCCAACGGCTCACCGGGTGCATGGTGGCCCTCAGCTGATTCATCTCCTGACTCGGCGAAAAGGTCCTGCCCCTCTATAAGCTCGTGAAGAAGTCGGATAACTTCACATGGATGCCTGAGGCTCAAGATGCCCTCGATGGACTGAAGAAGCTCCTAACTACGCCCCCGGTACTGGTTTCCTCAATGCCCAATGAACCGCTGCTCCTTTACGTTGCAGCGACTACCCAGGTGGCCAGCACTATCTTGGTCGTCGAACGCTCCGAGCTAGGTCACATCCAGAAAGTTCAGCGCCTGGTCTACTTCATCAGTGAAGTACTTTTTGAGTCCAAGGCGCGATACCCACAAATACAGAAGATCATTTATGCGGTGTTCATCACATCTCGGAAGCTAGTCCACTACTTCCGAGGACACCCGATTACGGTGGTTAGCTCCTTTCCAATCGCAGACATCATCAACAACTGTGACGCCACAGGGAGGATTGCTAAATGGGCAATGGAACTAATGGCATTCAACAGAGTTTACGCCCCCCGCACGGCTATCAAGTCTCAAGCTCTTGCCGACTTCATGGCCGAGTGGACAGAAGTCCAGTCCCCGCCCTCTGTCATCGACCTCGAACATTGGACACTCTACTTCAATGGCTCACTGATGCTTCAGGGCACAGGGGTTGGCATCGTGCTCATTTCTCCGAAAGGAGAATGCTTCAAGTACGTGCTACAAATCCAATTCCCGGCGTCCAACAATGTCGCCGAATATGAAGCCTTAATATATGGCCTTCGCATTGCCACCTCACTCGGGATCCGCCGGCTCCTTGCCTGTGGAGACTCCGAACTGGTAGTCCGGCAAGTGATGAAGTACTGGTCATGTCGAGACCCAGCCATGGAAGCCTACTGCCAAGAGGTGCGCAAGCTTGAAGCCAAGTTTGATGGCCTCGAAATCATGCATGTCCTCCGCCGAGACAACGAAGCTGCAGACGCACTCGCCAAGCTGGGGTCCAGTCGGAATGTCGTCCTGACTGGAGTTTTCCTCCAGGAGTTGCATGTCCCCTCTATCAAAGCGGAGACAGCGCCCGAGACCACCGAACCTCATCCCAAAGAATTTGATAACACTCAACAGCCGCTCCACGAAGTTCTGGTCATCGATCCTGACTGGACAACACCCTTCCTCGACTACCTGCTACGAGACACTCTCCCGTCGGAGCAGACCGAGGCATGCCAAGGCCTACGTCATCGTTGAAGGTGAACTCTACAAGAAAAGCACCTCCGGAATCCTCCAGCGGTGCATATCTTAAGATCAAGGGAAACAACTACTACGTGACATTCACTCAGGAGTTTGTGGGCACCATGCGGCACCAAAGTCACTAGTCGGGAAAGCTTTCCAACAGGGTTTCTACTGGCCGACTGCCATTGCGGATGCTGAGCACATTGTGCGCACTTGTGAGGGCTGCCAATACTCCGCCCGACGGACACACCTGCCGGCTCAGACACTCCAGCCTATCCCGATCACCTGGCCTTTCGCCGTCTGGGGTCTGGACATGGTTGGTCCCCTCAAGAGGGCTCCCAGGGACTACACCCATCTCTTCGTCGCCGTGGACAAATTCACCAAGTGGATTGAAGCGAAGGCAGTTGCCACGATCACGGCCGAATGGGCCACCGAGTTCTTCCGAGATATCGTTTACCAGTTTGGTGTCCCCAATAGCATCATCACCGATAATGGCACGCAATTCACCGCCGTAGCCTTCCTCCAATTCTACGATGACTATAACATTTGCCTCAGCTTCGCCGCTGTGGCACACTCGCGCACTAACGGGCAGGTTAAGCGAGCCAATGGTCTAATTATACAAGGCATCAAGCCTCGGGATTTTAAGCGCCTGAAGAAATTTGTGGGTAAATGGACAGCCGAGCTACCATCGGTCCCTGGAGCCTATGGACTACACCCAGCCGGTCAACCAGATACACACCTTTTTTATGGTATATGGAGCCGAAGCTGTTCTACTGACTGACCTAAATCATGGATCCCCCGCATCCGCGCTTACACCGAGACCGAGTCAGAGGAAGCGAGACAAGACGCTATCGACCAGCTTGAAGAAGCACGCAAAGTTGCCTTCCTTCGGTCAGCAAAGTACCAGCAGGGCCTACGCCGCTATCAGAGCCGATACGTACGCAGACGTTCCTTCAACGTTGGCAACTTGGTCCTACGCTGGGTCCAATCCAACACAGATAAGCACAAGCTCTCCCCACCATGGGAGGGTCCGTACGTGGTCGCCGAAGCACTACGCCCGGGGGCTTACCGACTGAAGGATCAAGATGGCAACATCATCACCAACGCATGGAACATTGAACAGCTATGTCGTTTCTATGCTTAAACTCTGTACTTCAATATTATGGACGAATGAATAAATATTTTTTCGCTCCAGTTTACATAATCCTCATATTTCCCAACTAGCCCGCTATGTGCGCCCACGGCCACGCATAATGGACACTCGGGGGCTACACCGCCATGGGTGTGCCCAACCACACTCAGGCTTTTTACCTTCGCACAATTATTTTAGTACTGTGTACAACGCTCAGTTCGATCGCCGGTTTACACCAAAACCCAGCGCTACACGGGAATACAGCGCATGTCTACTCTCTGCGCAACAGGGGCTACGACGGATCGGCAAGGGCACACATAAAGGAGCTAGATTACACACGAACAAATAATTAAGAAGGAAGAAAACAACTTAACATAGAACAAAGTTCACCAAAAACATGTACCCATGAATTACATTCGGACTTCCCCAAGTCCTAGATACGCATATCAAACTATTCATCTGCCCTATCCCTACCCTTACAGGTTAGCCCGATCGGCTAGATTGTTTGCGGCAATGGAGACCTCCTCCGCCAGAGTCGGGATATCTTCTTCTGGGAAGTCAGCCACGAGTCCCTCCTCGATATCTCTCATATCAATCAACGGGTAATGGGACTTAGCCACTACCAGCGCGAATTCGACGTCGAGTCGGGTGTGCTCCCTCTGCAAGATCTTCGCTTTACCAGGCGCTTGCCGAAGGCGATCAATGACTGTTTCCACATGATCCGGGGTCGGATCATCCTCCCACAACGCGTCGCAGGCGACCCGACCAGCCCTCTTCAGAGACTCCACCATCGCATTGATCTTCCCAATATGGGTTTGAAAAGTTGCACGGAGTCAACAACAACATTAAACAGGACGATTGGCAAAATCTCCAACCGCTCAGACAAGGGAAAAGCCCTTACCAGCAGCGGAGTTGGCGGCCCGCTTGTTCGTAGACTCAGCGGACTCCAAGGCCCTCCTCAGGCGGCCATCGGTCGCAACCGCCTCCTCCTCGAGCTCCCGAATGCGAGCCCTCGTCATTTCAAACGCTTGCCGGAGTTTGGCAGCGCTTTCAAGCTCCGCCTTGAGTCGGGCGGCCTCCTCCCTGTGCTTAGCGGCGCTTTCGAGTGCCACCCTGAGCCTGGTGACCTCCTCCCCGAGTTTGGTGGCACCCTCAAGCTCCATCCTAAGTCGGGCAGCCTCCTCCCTCAGTTCGGCAGTACCTTCAAGCTCCTTTCGGAGCAGGAGGCCTCGTCTTTAGTGGCTACAGCAGACAAATCAGCACGGTGACAGCGCGATCAATGGATAAACACAGAAACTCATTTTCCTCACCTTGAGCCCGGGCGGCCTCTTGGGATAAGCCCCTCCTCAGGGCCGCAATCTCGACCCCCGCGCACGGGCTATTTCCTGCGTACTTGGAGAGTACCCTTCAAATTGTCCCACTCGGCCTGGCGCTGGCCGAGTCGGTCGAAGCCCGGCAGCTTTTCCTTAAGGAATCTGGTTTTATCCCAGGACCTCTTGGCTAGGTTCTGCATAACAACACAAGAAGTTAGCTCCATGAGAGAAAATATTAAGACCCTCTGCTCGGTTCCATGAACCGAGTGGAGGCTCGAGGGCTACACCCATTGGGTGCACTGATCGTGCCCCCAATGTGAAATTTACAAGCCTAAAAAAGAACCTTCGCCCGACTATTCTAGTCAGCCGGAGGCTCGGGGGCTACACCCACTGGGTGCACTGTTTGTGCCCCCAGTGTGAAGTCTACAAGCTAATAAAGAACCTCCGCTAACCAAGACAGTCGAGTAGGGGCTCGGGGGCTACTCCCCATTGAGTGTGCCACCCGTGCACTCATGGCAAAAAACAAAGAAGAAGCATAAGGGCAGAAATTGTACCTGCATCAGCGGCTAGATCTTGCCGTTCACCAGGTTGGCACTCTCCTGCACTGTCTTCAACAGCGTTAGGAGCGTCTCTCCGAGTTGGGCAGCGGCGGCCATCACCTCATCCCACTCTTTCGATTCATGAACGTCGTCGATTTCCCATGTAACCTCACCCGAGGGATCCGCCTGGTGGACTCGAAGAGGCTGAATGGCCATCTGGACACTCGGCGGTGGCGGCGGCATGCGGTTAATCTCCAGCTGCTCCACCGGCAGCACTAGGTTCCCCCGGTGATCCGCCGGAACGGCATGCGCCCGCTCCGGGCTCGCTCGCTCGGTCGTGATGGAGCTCTACGTTTCAGCGTTGGGCTCCTCTGACCGAGTGACGGATGGTGGAGTTGGAGGCGCGCCACCTTGGCGGGGGGAAGACCACTCCGAGGAAGCGCTTGCGGCCCTTAGGGGAGACGCGGATCGGGCGTCTGGCCCTGATCCGTCCCCATCCCGGGCAGGATCTAAAGCACCCGGCGTATCCCGTGGGACGACCAGCTTCATCGGCCTACAACAAACGTCTAAGTTATTCCTATTCTCCGCAATACAAAAGGAAAGAAGACTCGCTCCGTTACATACTTGGAAGACTGAGGATAGGTCATGCGCTTTCTAGGCCTTGGGAATTGCCGCCCAGGAGTGGTGGTTGCCGAGGCTGGCGGCGTCACAGAGTCACTTTGCCCACCAAACGCGGCATCCGCCGAACGTTTCCTCCTCTGGATGAGGGGAACCTCATCATCCTCCTCCTGGGCCTCCTCCCCCGGAGTCGCTGTTACCACCGGTGGAGGAGCGCTGGGCTTCTCCGTCGCTTGTGCCCCTCCCCCTGACGACTCGGCACCAACAGACGGTGGTCGGGCGCTTCCCTGCGATGGCTGCCTACCGCTGGGGACGTCGGCATACTGGGGCTGGTTTCATACCTCCTTCTCCGGAAGGGGGCCGAGGAACTGAATCCGAACAGATCCTGCGAGGTTGGGGTGCATAGACGACTATCGAGTATGACTCGTTTGAAGCACAGACTGCAAATGACGAAGTTGGAGGACTGACTGGTCACCTGATTTGGAGAGTTGGCGAGACTGTATGGCGCCGGGTGCCTGGATGTATCCAGGTCTGCGCCTTGGGCCATCAGCTTCCCGACCCGGCGTTTGACCTCCTCCTCTGGGAGCTTGACGATCAACTCCCGAGTTACATCTTGAGGGCCGTTGTACTCATACATCGGCCGGACCTTGAGCTTCACAGGCTGGACTCGGTGCCTGATGAAGGTCGCCACGACGCCGACCCTGGTGACCCCCGACTGAATCACTTGGGAGATGGGCCATCAGGACTTCGACCGCAGGCTGCTCCCATCCCAGCGGAAGCTCTGTCCAACTCGCCTTGACCTCAGGGGGCTGGTCCACAAACGCTGGGAGCGAGGGCTCGGGGTTGCTGCAGTAGAACCAGTCCGAGTGCCATCCTTTGTTGGAAGTTTGAAATGGCAGCTTGAGATAGTACTTGACGGCTCTCGGCCTTAGCTGGAATCCAGCGCTTCCGACGACGGTCAGGCAGTTCTTGCTCGGCTGTGGCTTGACAATGAATAGCTGCTTCCATAGCGCAAAGTGCGGCTCGATCTCGAGGAAGCACTCGCAGAGCGTGATGAAGGCAGCCACGTGGAGCATCCCATTGGGATTGAGATTGTGCAGCTCCAGCGCGTAGAAATAGAGAAGTCCGCACAAGAACGGATGTACCGGGACAGAGAGGCCCTGGTGGAAGAACGAAGAATGGACGACGAGCTCGCCGGTGTTGGGAGTCGGCACCTCTTCTCCGGCGGCAGGATGCCACTCTATTAGCTCTTTCGGCGGCAGCACTCCCGCTTCCACCAAAGTGCGCAGCCAGGTCTCCGTGGCGATGGATTTGGACCAAGGCGTCATCAAGCTGGTGGGGGATGAAGCCCACACCACTGTGTCCTCCTCCTCCTCGAGTGGATCTACTTCCTAGATGGAGGTGGGCATTCAGCGGCGGCGGATCTGATCTAGGGTTTCTGTGGATACCTGATCGGGGTTCGGCCGGCTAGAATGGGGAGGCAAATGCAGGGAATGGCAACGAAGTGGAGTCTAAGCAATGGCGAGATGGATTCGGGATCAACGGCGATTTGGATTTGCTGCGCCGTGGCGCTCTCAATTCAGAGTAGCTAGAAGACGAAAGGTTTCAGGTGTGCAGAAGAGACAAAGCATGAAAAGGGACCTAGTGTGAACGGACCGGGTTTTAAAGAGGAGATAGCCTAGCAGGGGAGAATTTTTTGCCCCCACGGGGCGGCCCTTCCGTTTGCACGACGTAACTCTTCCGCACTCACCGCGCGACTTTTCCGCATCAACGGCACAAAACTTCCGTTTTCGGATCCCACGCTATCGGGGTTTCAACGGTTAACCCCCCGGGGGATAATGGCGGTATGAATACACCCCGCAAAGCGTCTATAACGTACCTTTAACGGGTCACTAGTCGGTTACCGAACAACGCGGGATCGAACGTTACGATTTTGAAGGGTTTCGAGGATTGGCCTTCAGGGGAATGCAATCACTTGAATACACCCGAGTGAAGTGCAGTTGTGGTGCGCCTTCAGCAGGCCGCTAGTCAGATACCGAGCAACTCGGAGCTACCGGTTTCTCCACCCGGATATTCCGGGAACTTTACCCTGGAATCTCTGGGATCTGAAACTTCCGAATTCAGTGGAACGTTCGGGTATTAGGCACCGCTACTCCGGACCGAAGCGCTACAGCTTGTGTTCTGGTTCTAACATGAGTTTCGAGGGCATCCCCCCAAAGGGACATTAGCTGGACCCGAACCACTCAGGAAACCAGATGCCACTCGGAATTCAGTCGAGATTCATGGTATGTCCCCCACTGGGCTATCAGCTAGTCTCCATCCGCTAGAAATGACTAGATACCACCAGGACTTACCCGTTATTAATTCAACCGCCATGATATTCCTGCCCTACGGGTGAATATTACTCGGCTTATTATCTCTACTCTACAGGAGTTCTATGAGTCCCTCACAATCTTCCTGCAGGCCACCACAGGGCGCGCTCAGGCGGATGCCACTTGGGAAGAAGGCAAAGGCACTCGGCTTGGACGTTACAACGACAAGTTGTAGCCAGATCGTGAAGGACTTGAGGGCTATTGATGATGACATAGCACCCGGGTATCGTCAAGGAGGACAGTACCGGCCCTCTGGACATAGGGTGGGCCGGGCCGACTGCTCGGAGTCCGACCTCTGCACGGGGCACCTTATCGACTTGGAGTACAAGACAGTGATAAATACTTATCCGGCAACCCCGGATTCAGTTGTAACTAATTAGGAAATCAATCTGTAAATCGATCCGGACTCTTGTAACCCTACCTCGGTCGCCTATATAAGGCCAGGTAGGGATCCCCCGATCGGTAAGCTCATCAATTCCCATATTTTCACACACACATAGCCTTAGCAACCTAGAGATCTATTCTCGAGGTCTTGCGGCACTCGGGATACAAGCAATATCATCCACCAAACATAGGACGTAGGGTATTACCTCTTCTTGAGGGCCTGAAACTGTCTAAACTTTGTCTCCCGTGTGCACCCATCTAGATCTGCTATGCATACGCTGCCCCGCATTCATTATTGCTAGATTACAACACCGACAACGACCAACACAAGCGAGTAAGGCATCCGGCCTAAATTCGTCCATAGGTTCCAACCACCTTTTCACATTTCCAGAACTGGGGTAGAGGGAATTAGCAAGGGGGAGAAAGACATGTCCTTTTTATCAGGAATGAGTCATGTGCCATCCGTGACCGTGGATACGGCTAATCGATTAGTTTAACACTTTGCAGAGGTTGTACACTTTATCCACATGACAAAATCTCACCTTGTTGCCCACTAGTGGCCACTGGTAGAGTACACATCCATCTGTGTACCGGCAGGAAGATCGTGACAAGGTCTTTTAGCTACTCTCCTCCTGATGCGACATGCCCACTGGTTCTGACACAGAGTTGAGAGTACGTCCGTACCCTCCGGCCTTCCATCTGTGCCGATGTCCTCGTAGCTACGTCCACCCTTCTGCGGCACGGCGATGTCAACACCAAGACTTGACTAACCTACATAACCAAGCCAGTGCCCATATAGCATGTGGTCGTACTGTTCTCACACTTCACAAAATCATGACTTCGGCCTTATTCGATACGAATGACCAATGGCTTCTTCAACTCATGAAGAACGACCATTTGCTCCTTCAACTCATGATTCAGCTGTCGCCCGCACCTTTTAGATGGTAAGTTTCACCTAGAGTAGAATAGGAAGAATAGAGAGAGAGAGAAAACAATGGGCATCCAGCCCAGCTCAGCGAGCTCAACAATTTTCAATATCAAGGATCATCGATCCGAAGATCATTCCTCCGAAGAGGCAAATCAAAATATCCTAAGGATATATTTAAGCATGGCTAAGCATTCCTCTACTCTATTTAGAAATAATAACATATTAATCTACTCAGGGTATCAAGTAAACAGGCGACAAGCGGAAAGGTAATGGTGTGTCAATCGACACGCTAGCTACTGGAATAAAATAGCATGCATGTTTACAAACAATAAAATATAATGACTTTCAAAATATAGGATCAACATGATCAAGAAGAGAGGGCATGCCTTCATTGACGAGTTGGTCTTCTTCTACAGGAACTTGTCCTTACCCAACGTTGTTACTTCCTATTTGTCGCAATAGTAATAAAGTGTAAAGAAAATAAATATAATTCCAAATTAAATACCAAATGGAAATACCAGAAGAATAGGGCTAGCGAGGTCGGATAGATGTCAAGGACAAAGGTAAAGAGATAAGATTGCCGAAGGACAACTAGAAATATGTGAGATTATGTATCTCAACCAGATAGAGTACATGTACTCGAAAGATGGTCTTCCGAATCAGGATCATTCTGGAAAAAGGATAGGTTTATGGGAGATAGAATTTGCATGTCAAAGAACTAAAGTTAATCTACATGCGAAATAGGGATAGATATGCGACTGGGAACATGATATAGTCGATGACGACCATAACACAATCATATGATCAAACATGAAAACCTAGCATAATAGCAGAGCAAGCATGACCTATCATACTAGTAGACAAGTAAGATCCTGATATGCTAGTCGGCAGAAATGATAATATGCAGTATGACAATCTATATGAATTACTGTGCAACACAGAATTAGACATCATGTAACAAGTTAGATAAACTAGATATGAAATAGAGATTAGGCAGGGCGTAGCATAAGGTAACACATGATCATGCAGTTATGATCTAATAATAACTATTGGTAATGTAAACGGTGATTAAATTATATGGCCAATTAACATCTAGCATCTATATCACATGCACCATATATATATGCAATCCATAAAATAACATCAACCATATTCATGCTATTGTATACATACAAGGTAGCAATCAACCTACACATACTACACATAATAATAGTAATAATAATTTAGTAAAGATTGATGATTAAGAACATATATATTTTTTTAATCAACACCTAAAAGTTAACCATATATGTGTGACTGTATACTGCCTCACGAACATGCAACATAAGATAATAAGCTATTATAATGTGGCAAACCAATTCACAGCAAACTATTATCTAAAACATGGAATGGGCTATGTATATATGCACAACTTTATATGCAAACCATAAGAGATGCATTGTACAAATATGAATCATGTGTGATCTTAACTATATTATAAACAGAGGTTAATAATATAACCAACTATTATCTAGCAATCATTCAATAAACAAGAATCAGACTATGTGTATGATTATAATATGTAAGGATATATGCACATGCCACTATACAATATACATGATGCAACAATAACTATATATGAAATACACTTTATATTATTGCATAACATCATGTCATACTCACATTTAAATCTACACATATATCTCATCATGTTATCTACACATGGTGACATGGCGATCCCAACATGCTTATTAAACGGTCATCATCACGTGTGATCAAAGGCACTAACATACCAGTGAGCAACAATATGTCATATGCAATAACAACCGTAAGCGTGCTACTAGGTATATCTTATACAAAGGTCAGCTAACATGAGGTATGTCATATTAATATTAATTTAACAAAGATTATGCTTATAGTATGATAGGTTATTTACAATATTAAGTTTTGTTATACATATTCATCACATACTATATGTGTACAGGCATCTGATCATGCAATATCAATCTTGTTAAACATGAACAACTTTATTCATGATACAAACAAGATTGAACTAACATGTTGAACCACTTCATGTCTAATGACTATTAAAATGGAACTATATTGTTTACATGCATATTATATTCAACTATGTAAACATGCAACATGTAGCTACATGAACATGGATACACCTATTAATTAACTAAACATGATTGATCAATATGATGAAAACTCTTAAGCATGAATATTATATGAAGGTAAAGAAAGAACTATATAACAATCATACTTATAACTATAGGCTAACGTAACATACTATTCAATTGGATGATGAAACGATGATCAAAATTATTAGATATGAACACATGATGATGCGAGTGATTTTAAACAAGGATTAATGGTGCAAAACAATGCCATCATGCACCACAAGATGATAGGAGATTAACTATATGGGTGGTGGCGACGTTCGCAACACAAAACAGTCGGAACTAGTCATAGATCGGTTCTGGACAGACCGGAGAGTTTTGGACGCTGTGTGATGCTTGTTTAACGAGATCGTGATTTGCCAATTGGGTTAGAAACTAGACATGTGGAGGTATAATACTACTAAAGGGTTTTGGAGAATTCTCAACAAACAAACAGGAAAAGTTCAAACAAGTCAGACATTCTATAGATTGCATCTGGAAGTCAGAGATGGATGAATTCCCGACTATATGGATCAAGGTGAAAATTTACAGAGGTTTTCATAGGAACCTAAGGCTCAAATTAACCGAAGGGATTCTTTAAAGACTCACCAAATCAATGGCAAAATAGGTGATAATGCCGCTGTACCATTCGTGCAGTCAAATCTAGATGTAAACAGTAGTACAAAGAAACTTGATTTCCTAGAGATTAGACCGTTGAATTTCCTTCAAAATTTGTGGAGATGATATTCACAACATTTCCCAAGATCCCACCGAATGGATCTTGGAAAGGAGATCCGAGCCGATGAGGGCACTGTTCCAATCTAGATACACGTGCAAAAAATCTGGGTTCAAGGAGCACATTAGTATTTGGAAGTTTCCCGGTGATTGCACCATTGGATATTCACCAAATTTTGCAGAGAGGTAGGGAAAGTTTGCGTACAATCTCACCGAAGGGATTTTCCAAAAGTTGTCTGAGGCGACGGGAATTGGGAAACTACTGAGGTGGTATGTGCTGTTCAGAAACTGCACCGGAGGCAAAAAGGGGGTGGTGGCTGTTTGGAGAGTTTGGGGGCTAGGATTTCATGGGAAAAGGGTTTGGGGGAGTAGGGAAGAGGTGGAGGGCTGTGGGGTATTTATAGGAGGGTTAGAAAAAGAGATTTGGATCAAATCCTATTGGAAAAGAGGTGGCGACGCATGCTGCACTACGCAGCACTCGCCTGGGTGACTGCTCAAGGGAGGAATGAGACGACGGGGCGCCTGGTGGAGATGGGCCGGGATGGCATGGCCAAAAAGGAAAGGAGAAAAATAAAAGGAGAAAACCAAAATAAAACAAAGAACAACAAAGCAAGATTACATACCAAAAGAACTCCAAAAATTCTGAGAAAACTCCGGGAGACATATTCCAAATTGAAAAGCCATTCCGATTCAAGTTGGATTAATTCAAATTAACTCCGGTCTAATTTGTGAAATTCCAATTAAGATTTAATTTGTTCTAGAATAAACAACGAAATTTTCCAGCTCTGATTTTTGAATAATTTTTTTTTGAAAAGCTCAAAAAATCTGGATGTTACACGTAGGACGATAAAATAGTATGGCAATTGACATTGCAATAACGAACCTTAAAAGTTCAGAGTTAACCAATTCAACAAGAACATAGACATGTTCTGATAATGAGTTAGACAACTCAATCTTTCACAACAACAGGTGATATTCCAAGTTCAATTCTCAATCACAAACAAATTTCAATCATTTAACATCACTGAGAATAGCTCCGAGGGTTCTCGAAATTAGGGTTGCAAGGCCCCAAGAGGATGATATCCACACCGGAGGACCTGCTAGGGTCACGATTCACATATGGCTGATAGAGGATAATCGAATGTCAACCGGTAACCGCAACGAGTGATAATGTTGTTGACAAACTAATTTACCTAGTGAATGGTGTTGACAGACTAATTTCACCCCTCCCCCAGTTGCACTGTCACTACCCCTTCGTCACTCTTACTCCCTTGTTCATGCTTGACTAGGTATCATTTCCAATTCATGTTACAAGAGAGGAAATAACATCACATCCTACACATGCTAGTGAATATCATTTCATCGATAAGCGACTACTTCAACCCATATGGCAAGAGTAATAAGTGATGATAAAAATAAATTCGACATGGTAATATCAACAAGCTTCGCTTGCCTGACACTATAGGTTCCTGCTCTTGTTGAGATTCAGAATAAGAGGGATCACAGCCCTCGTCAACAGATACTACCAATTCGAGAAATCCAACGCCGAAAGAAAACAACAAACATCAATAGGAGTTCAAGAGGTGATGAAATGGATGAGCATGAAATGCATAGCAGGGGATGGCAATTTAAATTTAAATATTTTTTTGTTGGTTTCATGTTATTAGGAATTGATAAATAAGAGTTATGAATTTCTAGGTTTAGAGTTGTATTTTATGCATTTAATGGACTATTTTAATAACCTAAAAATTTAATGAAAAGTAACAATTGTAGAGTTATTTTTACTAGATACTAGATGTTATACTGAGCATTTTGATATAAAGTTCATAATTTTTGGATTTGAATTGAATTAGTTATGACACATCATCAAGCTATGCAACTTCAAGTGACACGTGTATGGACCTGACGATATATAGTACAATATCCCATATATGAGGAGGTTTCCGTATACGATTTCCTGAATTATCGTGGTACAATGCGTATCCGGTAAGGATCCCAGGAGATAAGGTAAGCCTCCGTAAGGAGGGAAGATACCCTTAATACTAGGAAGTCAATCCTGATGTTTAAGGAAGCCAGAGTCCTACTCGGGCTTAAGTCCATGTCCGGTACGACTCGAGGAGCCCCCTATAAAAGGATCAGCAATCCCATAGGGGAGGACAGGTCAAGTTAGATCCAAGTAGTCCTAGGAGAAGCTTGAAGCCATCCAGAAGCCCTAGTGATTCCCACGAGAAGTCTTGTCACCTCGAAGGAGTCGAGCCAAGCGGAACTAGTCGCCGTAGCCTCCGATTAGGTCTAGGGTAGCCTAACATACACATCCTTTGTACAGACATTCTCTGATCAATATATACGAACAGGACGTAGGGTTACTATCCTGAGGGAGGCCCGAACCTGTATAAAAAGGGTGTTTCTTTGTTGTCAGATCTCTTGCGGTTGTGCCCTAGAGGTCCCTACCCCCTAATTATCACAATTCCATGAATACTATAAGATCGGCGGTTTACCGATCGTTAACAGATGGCGCCGACCGTGGGGACCTCTCTGGCTCAAGCCATCAAGGAAGCATCAGAGTCAACAAGATGTGCAACTAGTCGCGATCAGTCCATGTCGCCGACTGCACGGCCCTCCCCGGTTCGACCTGAGGAGGAAGAAGCAGGTTCGGCAGGAGATAAGATCGCTCTCACGCAACGCACCGGGTGCTCAGATCAGGGTTTTCTGCGACAACTTTGGCCTGATAGATCCGTATCCGGTGACTGACCGCGTAGATTTTGGAGAATATGCCATTGGCGAGTACTCGGATGGCGAAGTCGATCACTTCAGAACTGAGTGCACCAGGGCCTTCGAGGGAATGTTGGTGTTACACGACAATTCCTAGGTAGGAGCGACCAGCCCAATACCAGGGCGGTCGCCTGCAACTTATGATCGACCAATCGATCAAGATCCTAATCACAGTATCCCTCCCTACGAGGAAGACACGATGGAGTGGGAATACACCATATCTAATCCAGACCCTCGGGTGGTTCTCGCGATCCAGGACGGTCGGGAAAATCCCGATGACCAGGATCAGGATGGGGGCTCACAACATCAAAACCCGATGGCTACTTCCCGTGGGAACGGGAATATGCCTACGGCAACAGACAGAACCCCTCAAGGGATGGGTGAGTACATGTCCCGAACTACTCGAAGAATCGCCGAGGTGTGCAATCTGCTATTACGACCATCGACGGAAGATCTGACGACACCCGATGGAGAACAATGGCTGCGACGGCTGGGTGCTGAACTACAGCAGGTCCAAGCCCAAGCCGAATCTTCCCGACTCCAGTCGGGGACACACAGCTCCACTCGAGGGAAAACCCCTCTCCGACCAGGGGAATCGGACGGAGAAGGACGACATCCAAGGAACCGGTCTTGCCGGGAGGGATAGCACATCGACCTCCGCGATAGGCTCAACGAGCGCCGATCCCAAAGGCGCCAGTAAGAGCAAACTCCTCCCCGGGGAGACAACCTACACCGTGCTAATAACAGGGGACGATCTCCGACCCCAAATAGCGGCGAGAACGCGCCTTATCAGAGGACCATCAACGGATGCCTAGTGTTATCCCAAGAACTCTAACATGTGCGCTGGCCATCTCGCTTCAAGCCTGGGGCCCTAGAGTCGTATGATGGCACCACGAATCCTGCAGAATTCCTGCAGATCTACACTACGACGATCGAAGCCGCAGGCGAGAATGAGAAGGTCATGGCCAACTACCTTCCGACCGCTCTTAGAGGAGTAGCCAGGACCTGGTTGACGAACCTACCCCTAGGAACAATCCGCTCCTGGGCACAGCTTTGTGACATGCTCCTCGGAAATTTCCAACGTACCTTCACACGTCCTGGTCGGGTCGATGACTTATTCCTAGTCGTCCAACACTCAGACGAGACCCTCCAAGAGTTCACCAAGTGGTTTAGTACTGTTCACAACGCTATTCCTGAGGTAACAGACTCAGATGTCATTTGCGCCTTTGTTCGAGGCAGCAGAAACGAGATGTGCACGCACGACCTGATCATGCATCCTCCCAAGACCATGGCACAGCTGATGGATCTAGCCGAAAAGCTGCCTGTGCGAAAGAAACTCTACAGTACATCAAGCAGCAACAGAACAGGTTGCCCAGGTCTCCCCTCCGGACCAGAGACGACTCATCGAAGGCGAAGCGGAAGAAGAAATCCGCCGGAGGGAACAGGGAGAAGAGAGCTAAAGCCGACGAGGTATTAGCTGACCTCCCCGAGAAGCGTATACCTGGCGACCACGCACCAAGGACAAGCCAATGACTTCCTCCGACAAGACAGGAAAACTGTGGTGCGACTTCCACCAGACTGATTCACATGATCTCCGTCAGTCCCGCATCTTCAAGAAGTACCTCAAGGAAGAAAGAGAGAAATTCCGTGAGGAAATCCCACAGGTCGCAAACAACAGTCGGGACAACGACTTCCGACAACGATGACTCCGCCCTTGAGCCATTCCAGGGGCATATCAGAGCAATCGAGCATATGTTCAGGGGCTCGGCTTCCTATGAGTCGAAAAGGCAATACAAAGTGATCGCCCGAGAAGTTCTTGTGAATATACCGCGAGTCCCTCGGGCAATCAAATGGTCGGAGGTCACGATCACATTCGACCAAACCGATTGCACTGAGACTGTGTTCGATCAGGACGATACTCGATCGTTGTCAAACCAACGATCAACAATTGCTGAGTGGCCCGGGTGCTAATAGACGGAGGGAGCTCCCTAAACATCCTATTCGCCAACGCCCTCGATGCCATGCAAGTGCCATGATTGTCC
>JAGXJF010000791.1:0-75919 GCA_019208055.1 Stipa capillata | reverse complement strand
TCTCCATATTCAGTATTGCCGGAATAATACTCCGACAGGATGTTCTATACTTGGTCTTTGTTATTTTCTGTTTTCTACATATATGCATATATCTATATCAGTTTTTTTTAAATTAAAGAACAGATGCTCACTTTTGATTACTAGCCATTTATGTGATGAATAAATCTGAGATGGTTGTAGAGAGGTATTGATCTGATAAGAACAGATCTTCTGCACTAGAACTTTGTCTTAATTCTGTGATGATCTTTTTTTGAGAAAAGGTTAGAGATAAGGTATACTTGGGATAAGAACAGATACACAACACTAGCTGCCAATTAACCCTTATGATGTATTTAAAATCTGAGGGTTCTTATTATCATGCTAAGCTTTTATGCATGTATATGAGAGACTAAGGTGATCTTGGATAAGCTAATACCTTGCTTCAAGTGGCAAGGTTTGGCCTCCTAGGTCTTTGGCTTGCTTCTCGACTTACTGGTGGCCTACTCTTCTCTTCTATGGTCCTTCTCCTCCTTTGTTGGTCTCTCTGATTATCTTGTCTTGCTCTTCTCCACTTGGCTCTGATGGCCTTTTCCTAAAGCTCCTTGCGTTCCTAATGGTCTTGCTGTCCCTGATGGTCTTGATCTCCTCCTCTCCTGCTTTACTTGGTTTTCTATGAAACAACCATGGCTTCTATGAGCAGTCCTTAGTAATGCTGGTGTTGGTGTCGATGGAATGGCACTATTGGCTACTTTACTGGTTGCCTGACTTTTGTTCCTAAAGAATCTTATATGGTCTCCACTTTCTTTGATGGCATTAGCCACCTCCTGCTTGCCTTTGGCTGATATACATGCTTACTACTGCCAGCTCCTACTATTGATTTGTGCTTGGATTACTTGCCTTGGTCGGTTGCAGCAGATATTTGCTTGACTAACATATTGCTGGACATGGCTTGACTGATCTTTTTTCTGGGTTGCCTTGTGAACTACGCAATGTGTAGTTACTCACGTTTCACTCGATGGATTGATGCCTTATGAGACAAGTAAATTGACTTCGGTCAATTATGTGGGCTGGTTGGATAAATATTCGGTGAACTGTTGCCTTATCTCTTTAATTGGTGTGAGGGAACCGGTACTTTAATTCGACTCAATGAATTCATAACAAGTGAAGACGGTGACCATAGCCGCTACCTGTGACGGCATATGGCCCACCCCCGCCCCGTGCGACACGCATACAACATAGTGCGTATGTCTCACCACGGCCTGATTGAGGGCTCACCTTTCCAAAAACATACGCTTCTCGCGTATGACTCACTTTGGCAAAGGACCGTACATTCACTTTGCATTTCAATTGAATCGAAGAAAAATATCAAGTACCTCCATATGCATCCAACCACACTCCCCATTTCAACATACACGCATGACAGACGGGAGGTGGGTGCATATGTTGGACAGCAAGAATATCATCACACAAGCAACTACGATATGATAATAAAGCTAGCTGTCCACATCGGACTATGTAGAATACATCGTTCAGCGATAGCCGGAAACTTAAGTCAAATCTGAAATAACGATACAACAGAGGATAAAAGTAAACAAATCCCACAGCGGAGCATCACCCACTGTCCAAAAGCCAAAAGCTATCCCATGAGTCGAACGCCAACCATAGAAACCAAGAGGCTAAGCATTTTCGAAGTAGTCCGCGACCACTGGCTCACCTGCAAAGTCTAGGAATATCCTAGGTGAGTACAAAGGTACTCGCAAGTCTTATCCGTGCTTGATTAAATTTTCTACACATGCATTTACTACAGCAGTAATTAAACATGACGCATCTCAAGTTAACAAGATACAAAAATACACGACATTGCATTGACGGTATGAAAGAAAGCAGTGGAAGTAACTTGCAGCCTAGATTTCATATGAATCAAAACACGAACATAATAACATTCACCTTGTCATTTCCAATTCATTTGGGACAGCCCACACCCCAATTTAAGCATTGATCCATCACAACAACATTTTCATTCAATCTCTCGGATCGTTACTAGCAAAATGACTACCATGGGTATAGCGAGTGCATTTTCCTTGGAGGTTGCAAGTCTCCAAGTGATATCAAGACTTACCTCAACCATACCCCAGCGTTGATTCCGGTAACGCCCACGCGGTGATAAGGGAGTATCATGATGAAGTTACCTCAGGTTGGTATAGCGATAAAAACACTTCTAAACACCGGGGGTCGCATTCATGGCATCAATATATACCAACCATATTCATCGTGCACACCCTCGGCTCTCACATCTCAACCTTAGCATGTTCAAGTTGATAGGGCAACAAGTTTAATTCTCAGCCTTAGCTGGACATAACACACGACACATCCTAAACATGCTAGTTTTACCTAATTCCGATCATCACATTCAAGCAAACGTTCCACACACAAGCATATATAGGCAAGCATATGATATGACAGTAAAAGTATGCTACAAGCTCTGCTTGCCTTGGTCACAAAGCTCTTGGTCTTGAGCAAGATCAAAATCTTGATGTCCTTCTTCTCCGGGCTCTATTGTAGACAACACGAGATATCGGAAACAAAGCGATGAAAGAAAGGCAATAAGTCCCAGCATGAATGCATGATGAACAATGCTAGGTATTAATTTCTAAAGTGGTTTATGGATGCTAGGAATCCACTGCAACAAGAATTTCTCAATTTGCACTTGTAGAAATTAAACTATGGTCCTAACAATGCATGCATGTCCATTTACGTTCAAATTCAAGTTAGGTTTGAAAATGGCTATTAGTAATGAATGTTCATGCCCTAAAATATTTATATTATGGAAGTATTCTGAGATACAAGTCTAACACAATTGGAATTCCTCAGTTTGGAGCTATATCCACTTAGTTATGATTTATCAAAAATCGGCGCATGCGAGGACGAAATATCGCACACTCAAAGTTGGTCAAAGTTTAATTACAAGTTTTGAAATTGTGTCTGAACCAAATTGTAGAGAATTTAACAAGGATTCCATAACTATAAAATTTATAATTTTTGGAGCTCCGAGCACAAAGTTACGGCATTTATAAACTCTCATTCGGTGAAAACCCTAGTTTTTCCTCTTTACTGCGAAACCTAAAATGCTGAACACACCCGAAAACCTACCCAAACCCTAAATTTGGTCTCACTGACGTGGGGGACCCACTATTAGTGCTGACTGGACAATGCTGACCCAGTCAGCTGCTGGCTGGGCACGGGAAACCAATAGGAGGCCGTGACGTGCCTCCCTCACTCTTCCTCTCAGCACACGTGGCCGGCGGCCTCGTGACGGCGGTGCCCTCGCCAGCGCCTCACCGGAGATGGCCGGAAGGGAGCTACGAGGCACGACGAGCTCGGGGGAAGATGGTAGGAGCTCTGGCAGCTTACCCTGGTGGCGATGCGCAGATGCGGGGAAGCAGAGGAGGCCGGGACGGAGCTCGCGGCGGAGGATGGCGGCGGCGTGGTCGGAGTTGCGTCGGCGGGGACGTCCGGGCTCGGATCTGTGAAGGGAAGGATATGAGCGGGTCAAGAGGGAGGCACGCGAGCTCAGGGGCGAGGCAGGGGAGACCGGGGCTCACTGGATGCAGAGGGATCGCTCGCCGGAGCTTCGGTCGGAAGCGGAGAAGAAGGCGGCGCTGCGGGCTCCGGCAACGGGAAGAGGAGAGGAGAGCTAGGGCGGCGTGTGGGAAGAAAAGGGGGAGGCACGGTGGCCAGGCGGGTTAAATAGGGTGGCCGGGGGCTCGCCGCGGTGGCAGCCGCCGCTCACCGTTGCCTACCGGCGATGGCGACGTGGAGGCCGGGATCCGAGGGTGGGCCCCGCCTGCCAGGGGAGAGAGGAGGCGCCACGGCCGGGGCGCCTTCCAGAGGCGAAGACGGGAATGGCAAAAAGGGGAGGCGGGTTCCGGGGCCACCGGGCTGGGCCGAATGCGGCCCAAAAGCCTCGGCCCAAAACCAAATCCTTTTTCTTTTTCTTTTTCTAAACAGAACCAAGTTGTTATTATCATTTGAACACCCAAACTAGCTCAGAAAAATATGAAAATTTTACAAGAACTATAAAGTGACATATAGAGACTACAGTAAAATTTTGGGATCATTTTAAAATGTTTTGACCTAATTTTGAATTCAAATTCAAATTTATCCCTATAGAGGGTTTGAACTGTAGCTAGGTCATAAAATCTTCCAAAATCCCAAAAATTTATATGTAGCTAGAATGCCCATATTCATGGCCAAATATAAATTTTTAGGGCTTTTCACCCAAAAAATATTGCCTAAGCATTTATCTACATTCCTGCCACTTTAGCTATTTGAATCCAAATAATTCATTTGAGCTAACAAAACTATTTTTGGATGAAAGTGAGGGAAGGACATTTGTATAGTGATCTAGCTAAAGTATCACTGATCTTCTTCACCTACTGCTTTTGATGTGGGTTGTAGTTATTTCAAATAAGTTGATTGGTGTTTGCTAAATCTGGTTACGAAGGATGAGATATGTACGTATTCTATAAAACATAAATTTTCCACATTTAAGTTTGTGCAAGAGTGGATGCAGGGGTGATGACATGTATGCTAGATGAGTTGCATGATCTAATTCGCAAGATAGAATTGGGTATTACAATTGGTTTATAAAACAATTTTTCTTTCAAAGTAAAAACTCATGGAGGCAATTAGTGGAGGGAAAATAAAATTATTTTTATCTTCTCACCTCTTTTCTCCCTATATACAACTATAGTAGATTTGTTCGATAAGGGTCTTAACCAATGTGGTACTTGGACATTTTCAAAAACAAAACATTTTCTAAAATGTATTTCCGAAAATAAATCTATCTAGGTTCCACTCGGTATTCTTTTGCCCCTGCGGCTAACCCTGCGGGTTTAGGCGGAAATGTGCCGGTGGAACCACATTTAGTTTTAAAACACTATTTCCAAAATTCTTTGGTCTCCTACAGAAATCTGCGAGGTCCCAATGGTCTCGAGTTTATATGCTCGGTCCGAAGGCTACTCCCCCCGATCTTCGGTGTTCCTCTATGGCTCGACTCGTGAGGACTAGGCTTAGACATTGATGTATAGGTAGAAGTTCACTTGTGTACTTTTTTTTTCTTCTTTATATTTAATCTTGTAACAATGTTGTACTAAGACATTTGTATTACATTCTTCAATTAATGAAGTTTCAATTTCAATGGTGCATATGAGTTTATCTGAAATAACATGATGAATGCCATGTATGCGATCAATGCGCGATACAATTTCCCCCTACTCTTGTCAACAACGCGACTCGACCGGAATCGCTCAACTCAGCAGCGTGAGTTGAGTCCCCTTCTGTCTCATGTTTTTCGTGACTAGACCTAAAAACTAGGGTTCTCACTGGCATCCTCAAGTTGACAACCTTTCTCCCCGACTCCTTATATCTCTCACCCGGATCCAAATTAACTCCGATTTTGATTTAGAGTTTTGTCGGAAAACCTTTTCACAAAAAGCTTTTCCCAGACGATGGACACCTCCTTGAGGTTCCATCCTACACAAGAGCGAGTATTTCATATTATGTATATATATATATATACATACCCAAAGTTGGTTTTCCTTATGGTAGAACTAGCATAAGCTACTATACCCTAAGTTTCCGACAGCATTACCATACCGCTAGAGGGAATAATACTAAGGTGACAAAGGCGGGGTATTAACGACATGTAGTAGATTGTATCTATTCTAATACAACATAGTGGTAGGATCAACATAGCATGCATGTTTTGCAATCAAAATAATTAAGCCCGAAAATATAGGGTTCAACATGATCAAAGCGGGATGCTTGCCTGGTGAGTTGGGGTACTGGTATTCCCCCCTGGAATTGGTTCTGCAGAAATCCGGGTTCCTACACGAGAGAGTTCGTTGCGTCGGTCTATGTAACGGACTCCGAAATCAAATATGACTAGAGGAACGGATCGTCGCCAAGGACCGAAGGACCAGTCGACCTGGTGGCACGGTACCTGCGCCGTACGCACCGAGGCGGAGTGATCCGACACCTGCCCAACGCAAGCCGGCCGGAAGCGACAAAACTTTCTAAAGCCACATAAGATTTCAAAATCCGGTGAAGACTTAGAACCGTTCTCAATCCACTAGGCAGAATAGAAGCGGAGGAGCCCGGTGATTCCACCCTCACCCTAACCTAGCTCGAAAGCTAGTGGGTCACCCGAAGGCCCGGTAGAATCCACCCACACCCTGCCTGGCCGGCTTCGCATCTCAGCCAGCGGGTCACTCAATCGACAACTACTCGACTCAGTGAAAGAAAGAACCGCTGTAATTCTTCACGGCATACCCAAGTACTTCATCACATACACGCATTGTACCTGGGCAGCTTTGGAAACAACTCGAATACCATCACAAAACTCTACACCAGAGGGATTAAAGATAATACATGTCGTCCGTACAAAGGGGACATTACAGCTACTATTTTACATGACCAAAGAGTCATTTACAGCACAACATGACATTAAAACAGCAACGAAAGAACTTATAAAATATTGAGATGACAACCCTAATCATCCCCTAAAACTTCTACGAAAACAACCTCGTGACCAAGTTGAGCAAGCCTTGCATTCAATCATTAAACTCAGTGGAACTGGAATCATAATAAGCTAATAATCCGGGACTGCCTGCAGGAATTGAATTCCCGAGTGAGTACTTTCGTACTCGCAAGTTGCAATTGCTTATTCCAAGTTAAACTTAAGCATACCAGACAATTAAATGACGGTAGAAGGAATACAATTCAATTTCAGCAGAATTAAACTAAAGACTACCATCTTTAGCATCCAGTTCATACATAGCAAAAGAAATAACCACATACTCAAGCTTCAACTTGAATTTCCATCAGATTAACCAGTAATTCCAGGTCTGAAGCTACACCAATAGCATCATATCAAAGCATCCAATTGCTACCAACAAATAGCAATCTAGAAATATTAACACTAGAGATGAGCTACAACTCAATACTCTATCCCATGTTAATATAATTGGCTACAACCAATATGTGACTACAATCACAATCAATTCCTGTTATTCCCTCTAAGACCTCCTAGCCATTAGAGGGATTCCGGGACGGCTATCCCGGATCGAGTTTAGTCGAGGGAGGTGACTACTATCACCTTTACCTCGAACGAAGTTACCCCGATACAGTCGAGGGTAAAGGTTGGCCGACCATTACCCTTCCTAACTCATATCGAATCATACTTCGCCGCTCAAGGATTGGCCACTATGGTAAGATCATGCGAGCGGCTACTCGTCAAGTCTTCCACGGGCCGATCCCGTCTCTCACAACTCCCCAGAGGGTTCAAGTTTTCGTTAAGGTGTTTTAAAGGACATATCCATGCCAAACACCCACATGAGCAACCTACTCACGCTAGTAAGCACACATCACAGCCATCAATTGGAAGTATTCGAACTACACGACACAAATTGAACAAGCACGCATAAGAGTAACTGGAATTAATTCAACAAGCGTGCAAGCTTGCCTGGTTGTTCAAGATCGCGAGCTAGTTGGAAAGCAACTCCAGAATCTCCCTGGTTGCCCCGACTCTATCGAAATAACACCCAAAAAGACCGGAAAAACAGCAAATGATATAAATGAAAACCAGGACGAAAAGGAAGGATAAAATGTATGAAATGCATCCTACGGTGTGGGAGACACTTATCATGAAACTAATGCAATTGGATTGATTCAATTCGGTCCATTAGAGCTTGAGTTATGAATTGCTAAGTGTATGTGTTACTATTAAGATCTTTTAGCACATTCTTTATTTAAATATTGCATAACAGAAATACATATAAGAAGAATGTAATGCTGAAATAGTATGTGTCCTGGAACGTGTGGCTTATAATGACTAATCTCAACAATTAATAAATTACTTGTATGATCAGCTACCTCCATTCTCTAATTGCAAACTTAGCTAGCAATAATACTTTGATTAATAGGTTATCACTTGTTAAGTTGTGGTAGTGCTAAAACCTTAACTTGGATGGACAATTGAATGATTGCGGGCTTGATTTCATATATGCAGATAAGATATAGATACAAATGTGCCTCTAAATATACAAGGTATGAATGGAATGATTCTATATTTAAAATTAGATTCTTGTCCTCTATATTATGATCATAATGTTATATTGGTTTAGTGGAAGCAGACATAAGATGCGCATTTTGCAAAAATTGAGAATTAAGATTCTTTAGTTCTTAACATGTCATATTGTTATTCAATTTAGATAAGATTTAACATGCTTCATTCGAATGACGTATATGTGTATGCATGTACATTTCAGCAAAGACTAATTATTCTCATGAGGATTAAACATGCTCGAACTACTAAAATTAAACTTCAGGTGATCTACATGTGAACCATCAAGTTTAATTCAGGATTAAGATCTCCCTTTTCTTTTTGTATTTTTCTCAGTAAAGGACAGAGTTTAGTTATTCTAGTAATCAGCTAGATAATAGAACTAGAGGGTGACAATTGATTCCATTAACGCATATGTATACCTCAGCTAAACGATAAGTGAACAAATTGTTACTTAGTTCTTAGTTATCAGAGTTCTAATTGGAGTGGCATACACATGTATGAATAAACCTCAGGAGTAGTGCAATTGTTAACGCATACATGAGTTGATAACCCTCATCGAATGGCTGAGCTTTTTCTTAACATCAATTATTTATATGCCCACTAGATGCGTGTCTTAATGCAGAAATAACCGCGGTATTAGTGGTACTAGTAAACAACTAAATTGTTTTTACCAGATATGGCATAGATGTTGTTTAATCCTTGCGGTTACTAATTCATCAAGCATTCGTTATTTATGTTATAACTGCAATTACTAGTCACTGGTTGTGGTGTCCACTACATTGACTACTGCTGTAGTTGGCTTTGGTCAATAGGGGCAATACTCGGTTTTAGCCAGGTTAGTATATACATGTATTGATTAGCATGGGTATTAAACATCAGAGATCAGCGCATGAGTTAGAGGGGTAAATGGATGGATTCAATACTGATGCTTAGCTCAGTAGGCACATATGCGATCAGAACAACTTCTTGATGCCTGAGATATAATCATACATGAGTTGGAATTTTAAGAAGGGTTTGGGCTGAACCGGTTGGTTTACAAACTATCTGAACGAAGCTGATCACTAATTGAGCAGTGGTTAAATGAACCAAGTATGGATCAATCTTCTCCCTGTAACACTTGCTCAAGAGTAACCTAGCTAACCGCACTGGACATTAGAGATCACAATCAATGGAGTAGAAATGGAAAACCAGGAGTAGCTCACCATTAGAGAGGATGAGCTCGGTCCAGCTGCTCAAGCTTGGGGAAAGGCGTTGAGGCGGATGGCGACGGGGAAACGGCCACGGCGTCTTCTACGGCTTGACCCGGTGAGGTGGCAAGGAGGCGGCGAGCTCCGGGAGTATACAGACGGAGGGAATGACCTGGCGGCGGCAGGCTCGGATCCAAGGCGGCGTGGTCGGGAGAGGCGGCACTGCTGAAGAGGGCTTCGCGGTGGCGAGGCTTGGCGATGGACCGTGGCAGTGCCTCGACTGCCGCGGACGGGCGGGGCACGCGCTGATGGTGGAAGAGAAGAGACCGGCGAGGCTTGGCTACCGCGGCAGGGAAGGCGAGGCGCGGCAAGACCCCCGGTTGCCGCGGCAGGCGCGCGAGGACGGTTAGGGCGGCGCGGCAGCGGTGCGACTTGGGCTAGGGCGGGCCGAGGCGCTTGGGGAGGACCAAGGGGAGGCCGGAGGCAAGGGCGGGGCAGCGGCCAGCTGGCCGACGGCGATGGTGACTCCGCCAAGGGCGGCGGCGGTTTTGGAGGCGGCGAAGGCGAGCTCGGCCTAGGCGCTGCAATGGGGAAAGTGGAGAGGCAGCCCAGAGCGGGGGTGTGGGGCGACGTGGTTGGAGATGCCGGCGAGGATGGAGGGTGGCGCTCGGGCTTGGGCGCGCGTGCTGTGCTGGGCAAGAAGAGAAACCGGAGCGCCCGAGGAGGGGCGTTATAGGGGCGAGGGAGGGGGAGGTTCACCCCGCCGGTGGCGTCGTCGGTGCTGGAGCGCGACGCGCGTCCAGACGCGTGGCGGCGCTTGCCTGGCGAGCGGGGCCCGGGCGGCAGCGGGATAGGTCGGGGCGCGGGGAAAGGGGCTGGTGGCAGCGTGCCCTGAGGAAGGGGCAGGCGCGGCGCAGCACCGAGAAGAGAGTGGGCCGAGGCCCACTTAGCCGTGCGGGAGGAGAGGAACTGGGCCAATGGCCCGATCCGAGAGGGGGGGAGAGAAGGGCCGGATCGACGGCCCAGTACAGAGGAGAAGAGCTGCCTTTTTATTTCAAAATTTGTTCTTTGCTATTTCAATCCGTTTGTAAATGTAGAATTGGGATAGGCAACAAATCCAAAAGGGATTTGGAGAGAATTAGAAAAGGTTGGATAGAACCTCTAGGTTCTTAACACTTTACTAGATTTTTCTTTGGTATTGAAGCAATCACGGTTGCCCTAACTTTTGACTTGGAATTAACATATTAGAAGAAAGTTTTGGGCTAAAGATTGGGACTGGGCAATATGGCTAAAAGAGATTATTTGGCTTGAGTAATGCAAAAGAAATTCTACTTGATTTGCTAGACTTTAGGTTAGCCCTGCGGGTTGATTAACACTTTGTTGAAGATGTAGGGTACTTGATCCCATGAGTTTTTGTTGATGTCGACTCAAGAGCAATGCTTCAAAGCGTTAATATGGGATGCAATTACCTACATGTATGCAGGAGATGTTGGGAGGTTAGGGTTTTATTTCCCTCGTCTATTTACAAAACTAATGTTTACACATTTGGGATATTACAGTCTACATGTTAAGAAGAACAACAAATAAACGACGAGATCGGGAACTCCAAGTAAGAACCAATTAGTGCACATGATATGCTCATGCCATGATTTTGACCTAGGAAAACATTTTTGGGGCCGCTAGGGT
Source organism: Stipa capillata (assembly GCA_019208055.1). NCBI lineage: Eukaryota > Viridiplantae > Streptophyta > Magnoliopsida > Poales > Poaceae > Stipa > Stipa capillata. Next base: position 64,939 of record JAGXJF010000791.1, on the reverse strand, counting down.
TTTTTAGGTTAAGTCGAAAACTCCACATATGAGACATTCGAGTAAAACGAACCAATGAGCCTCTCCCTCTTCATAGGTTTAATGCAAGATGGACAGGTGCTTTAGTTTGAGCCCCAGGTGGGTAGGTGACATAGTTTCAAAAGTTCTTTGCTAACATTTATAACTTTATGCCGATAACATGAAATAAGGGTATCACATGGAAAGAAATCATAATATTGAGGTTTAACCAGCTTAGTTAAGTTACCATTAGGATATTAACTCTCAAAATATGCTTACCCTACATTCAAGTGCTCCGAACTTATGGATTTTAGGAACTTCGATAGGTAGGGTTGAGTAGGTGGTCACATGATATAAGAGCCTTAGTAACGAGGCTTATGGTGTAGCTTCCTTAGTTGATCCTAATACCTATTGCATTCATATGATAGGTAGTACATACTGGACACTAATGATCACAAAGGTTTTAGCATACTAAACTTTGGACTCATACCCCAATTTCCGATCCAAACTGTTTTTATCATGCAATAGTGATCCTTACATGTTGAAAGGGGAAAACAAGACCTTTAGGTATTTGCTTGGAAACAATTGGATTTCCTTGGCTTAGATGGGTTACAGAACCATAGGAGAGACACGCTCTTCAAGGGCTGCCAGAGCTTTAGGAAACCCTAAAAACCAGAAAAAGGTCATTCATGAATAGAAGATCTTAGTTCGAGCAGAACGGGAGGCGATCAAGGTCTAGCAATGTGGACTGGTCCACATGGCTGAGGGAGAACCCACTGCATGAGTTGAGGAGGGGTCACGTGTAGCTAAAAAGACTTTCTGACGTGAGACGGACACGTAGGGGACCTGAGCACCCTCTAGGGGGCGTTTGGTTACTCGAAAGTAAGATCTTTGGGATTCTTAGAATTCCTGGGAATCCTAACTATAGGAATGAGATTGTAAGGAATATTGCATTCATGTCTTTGGTATAACTAGTTGAGACACGAGAGATTTCCTAGGAATACAAGACTAATCTGTTTGGATTTGATACCAGAATTTGGTATCAACCAAAAAACTCTGAAACATACCCAGGTTAAACAAGGCCTAAGTATTAACATTGTAATTTAGCATATACATGAATGCCTAGAATTGTGATTTATCATGCTAACAAATTCCTCCAACCCTCTACAAAGTAACTCCACATTATCAGGTTGCCAACCACGGTCCAATGCGCACATAGCCACCATACATTGGCACCTGAGAAGCATAAATTCAGATATGCAATGAAGTGTGAGAATCTGCACCAATGCAGCATGGAGTTACAATCACCAAGCCAGGACACAATCATATTACTTGATGAAATAAATTTAGTAAGATTTCATTATAATAATAACCTGAAGCTTGTCCACTACCACTCAGGCTGTGTTTGTTTGGGCTGTAGCTTTTTGATAAGCAGCTGGAACTGGTCTGCCCTGAGAAGCAGCTGGTGGAAAGGCAACTGAGCCATTTGGTGAGGATGCTTTTGGATGCGTTTGGCAGCTGGAGCTATGGCTGAGAGTCTGAAATGTCTGAAATACCCCTGGTTACTGAAAATGTTGTCTAAATGCTGAGTAAGCGTGATTTAATACTTTATTACATGATTTCTACACAAATGACATGTTTATGAGATAATTAAGCATTGTTTACCAACTACAAGATATTGGTTGGTATTTGGGATTATTGTTCCAGCAAAATTTTCTCTACTTGTTCCAGTAACTAGAGCAAAACAAGATACTAGAGCAATCTATATTTACGGTCGGTTCCTGGTATCTCATTTATTGTATCGAAATTGCAGAGAAGAGGGAAGAACTACGAACAAGTAGAGAAAATTTTATCCATTTTAACTAGCTTGCCCGATGGTACTAGTTCAAGATCAGGAAAATTAAAACGGAAGTTTGGAGACGATAGACAGCATCGTGCTCACGAAAAAATAGAGGCAACAAGGAATGGAGCATGTAGAAGAGACAAGCACTTGCAGTGGGAAAATAATATGGGCGAGAGGATATGGTACGATGTTGAGGTGCAAACGCACAGATGGGGCCTTATATAGCCGCTCGATGGCTTGAGCACCAATGGAAAATTCAAGGAAAGTTATCTCGGGATAAGACGGGGGCTTACGTCTTGTCTGGGCTACAATGTAGGAATGAGGGAAAGCCAAAACTGTCGAAAAGAATTGACATAAGGCTGACAAGAAGAGGTGACATCGGAGGGAATCAAGGAAAAGGTCAACAGAGGGGACGGCAAGACCTACTTGGGCCCTGAAGATAAGGTAAGGCATGTTAACTATTCAACAGTGGATGTGACCACTACATGCGTCAGAAGACATATGTGTAGGTCACATTTTTCACACAAGCAAGAAAACACGAAGCTGTCTCACGGCATAAGGCACGTGAGTCCTAGTAGCCTATTATACATGTCTAGGTTAGCTGGCTCTGCATTCTCTATCTTGCCCTACAAGTGAAGTGGGGTTCCTTGTCCCGCAGGCAAACGTTGTAGATACGGCAGAGTCGTCTAACGGCTTCGCGGGATACTGCTGTGATAGCCCATTCTCGATCGAAATTGAATCCACTGTAGGTATGCGGAGTTCCTCGAAGAGAGTGAAAGTGCACGGTAGCTCGATAACCAACTTCATCTCCTCCAGCATAATCTTCTCATAGGAAGAAGAGAGTTCGGCGTCGGACTCCCGGGTAGCGAAGTAGTCTTCTCAAAATTCTGGTCCATGGGTTCCCACGTTCTCGACTGATGATGACTTGACGCATCTGGAATTCGAATGGGGAAGAATTTAGTAAAATATTGGAACCTCTAAGGGTTTCGGGAGGTAAGGACAAGAAACTAAGATGGGTAAGACTAAGTGGTGAACCTCTTATAATGCTTACTTTTATTTTTAAAATATCATTTGATAAATAGTCCTAGCTATCGTCCATTCTACCTAGAGTTAACCTATAGTCAGTATGGCTCTGATACCAAGTTGTGGAGTACCCGGTTTTAAGGCCGGATAATCCCTTGTGTTTACTGTACCGGTCCCATGATCAGTAGCCGGTACACACAAGTTAACCTATATATCATTGTCATACAAACATAATTCAGTATCTGAGACATAAATAGACCATCGAGGCCGAGGTCTTATACCTGTAGACCAATGGCTAGAATCTTGCAACGAAAAATCAAGCGGTGATGTGGCCCATCAATATGTCATACTCGACAGGCAATTGACTGGAGTTACGCCCTAACTGTCGCGAACACAAACGGATCTTCGGAGTCAATATCTTCTTTGTCTGGCCAAATCAATAAGCCAGGTTTGCAAGCATCTCGTGGGGAGAGTATAACAGACATATTTCATGCGACGTTTGTTCAATAAAGAGGCTCTACCCTAGGTTGAATGTTGCATGGAAAAGTAACTTCTCATATGGAATACGATAGTAATAGATTCAAAAGCATTTCTGAAAGCAAACCCGTCTCTAACGAGCCAGTATTCGGTGCCGGAAGTTATATTCAAGCAATCGTCATCTAGAGGTTGATAACCCTTGTATCACCTCAGATAATCCTTAAAGCCTACCCGTGCTATGGCCTTACAACACGGGTTAGGTTTCACTTCCGCAGTTCCTCACTACCAGCCTGTAGCTCAAACTGTGGACACATCATACCCATATCCTTAATCTCATTCCCAGTTTTCATAACCAAAACTTAGTCTAACCAGTATGTGGAATTTGCAAGTTGTGTCCATAACCGAGGACGCGGCTATACAAATAGATTTTAACACTCTGCAGAGGTTGTACGGCTTTACCCACAAGATGTAAGTCTCCCTTATTGCCATGGCCAGATGAGCACTCTTTATGAGGGGTGCCGGCAAGGTTTTTACAACGAGACATTTTTTCCATTTTCATACTATGGCTGGACCCGCTAGATGAACTCTACCCAGTTTCGTTTATGTTTGGCTGTCCCCGACACATAACCCAAAATGAAACCCACCTTTGTGTCGAACAACTTCCTAGTAGCCACGTGGAGGTCTTCTAGGGATAACAATCCATCTAGCACTTTCTTCCCGCTGCTCACGGGTCCAGATAATAGCACTCGACAAGGTAATTAGCCAAGTCCTTCCCACAAAGGACATGTGGACGTACGGGGTGAACTTGGTCAAGCTGCACTTAGGCTCAGTCCTTAACTGATTCGAGCAAGACTGCACATCATTACCGCATAGCCATGTCTCCTACATGCTATAACCATTTCTCCGATCTCCCCTTACCACTCTCACCCGAATCAAAATTATCCTCCACTTTATTTGGGGTTTTGGCAAATAATACTTTCAAGTGTTCACCTCGGAAGGTACACACCTTCCCAAGGGTTTTAATCCCATAACCATAGGGTTTCGCGTGAATTCGGCAAAAATTAGGTTTTTCTCTATAGCAGGTCTAAACATGGCTAACGCCTATATCTCTAATATTCTACTGGTCATACGATGAAAAACAAATAATGCTAAGGTTACAAGGATTAGTTTATCGAACCTATGTCATATGCAACTACAGGGTGTATCTAGGTCTAGCATAAAATATCGTTGATACCCACATAGCATGCGGAGTTGCAAACAACATAATTAAGTTTTGACATGTATGGGATTTAACATGATCAAAATGGGAATGCTTGCCTATTAATATTGGCCGGCTCTCGAGTTTGAACTTGATACGACAATGGCCTAGAATCCTCCGTGCCACTCCTCGTAACGTTGGAACTACACGTTAAAAGACGTCGAATAAACCGCGATGCGGGCAAAAGTTCAAATAATATCAAATTCAACTCCAAAAGGATAACCTCGCATAACCAGGGAGTGTTGGTTGGCTATTTGATATTACGAAACCATTAAAAATTAACCTGTGTGTTCTATGTTAACTTAGCAGGGGATATCAGCTTTAGGACATATAGCCGTGTTAGGGTTTCCTTAGCCCCCTTGTTTGAATGTGCACACATTGTAGGTTACAGCTTCACTTGAAAACAGTAGATAATATATCACATTAGAAGGCCTATTGAAGCATGTTCAGTAGGTTTTGACGAGCATGATGAGAGATATTGATCTTTCAAGATTCCCAACACCTTAGGTTTCTTTTTTTTATATGAATTACTCAAGGTCTAATCTCTATCTGAAGTTTTAAATTAATTCAAGAAATACAAAATTAGTACTAGTAGAAAGCTTAGGAAATCCTAGGAATTTAGGAAAAATAATTAATTGATTTGGATGAATATAAATGGGGAGATGGTTGTCCGAAGATAGCTAAACTGAGGATGTTCACCAATTATCCTAGTTGTTGTTTTAGGGCTGACGTCGAAGAAGCACTTGGACGAATACGCCTTCGGCAAGCAAAGGTGCAAAACGAGAGAAGGGACTAGAAAAGTACGTCTTTGGGAAGGAAGACGTAATTACTGAATCTTACTTTCACTTACTCGGACAGGTGGGTCCGGTCGATAAAAAAAATAGTGGCTAAGTACCTCTCCCGTGCGCTTACAGGCAAAGTTAGGCTTCCCTTTTTTTGTCGTTTCTTTGTATCTGGCTTAGAAGTGGGGAGGCCTAACTCTAAGGGCATGTTTGGATTTGGGGATAAGGGTGCTGGGATAGGGAAATAATTGCCAGGTTAGATGTAATCCAGTGTTTGGATTTTGGGAATGGGAAATGAGGTAGGATGGGGAATGGGATATGGCACCTGCATTTCCTAGCGTTCTAATCCTGGTGGAGGGCCTGGGATACGGGGGGAAATAATCGCCGGTGCCGCCCCTCCCGCCGCCGTCTCCCGCCGCCCCCTGTCGCCACCCCCTCCCACCGTCCCGCCGCTCCTCTCGCCGCCCCCCGTCGCCGCCCCCCTCCCGCCGCCCGCCCCGCCGCCCCCTGTCGCCACCTCCTCCCACCGTCCCTCCTCGCCGCCCCCTGTCGCCGCCCCTGTCGTCGTCATCTGCCCGCTCCAGCTGCAGCTCGTCGACCCGGAGGCGGGGCTGCTGAGGGGGCTGGGCGTGGCGGAGCGCGGTGCCCGAGGGGCGGTCGGAAGAGTCGAGCGGCGGCGACGGAGCCGATGGACCCGTCGGTGACCGCGACCTTCTCCGCGGCGAGGCGACGCGCCCCTTCACCGCGACGCTGGCGACGCGCCCGTCGCGGCCCACCACGCGCTCCACCTCGCCGATGACCACCTCGGCGCCGGACGTGGCGAGGACGGCCTTGGGGAAGAGGCCCGGGTGGACCTACACGGTGGTGTCCGGGGTGCCGAGGACGAGCGGCGGCGCGGCGGAGGCGGAGGGGTTGACCCAGGGAGGGAGGAGCAGGTGCGGCGAGGCAAGGTCGGGGGGGGTGGGAGGGGAGGCAGACGGCGGCGAGGTGCGCTCGAGGCGGCAGTGGAGGGTGAAGGAGGCGCGCACGAGCGCGGAGAGGGACGGGATGGAGTCGGTCGTGGGGTTTTCCTGTCGTGCTTCTTCTCCATCTCCTAAACATGGGAATGGGATGAGATTTTCATATCCTAATATATCCTTTTCCCACTCTATATCCCAATCCCTATCCCACATCTCATTTCCATATATCCAAACGAGCCCTAAAAAAAGAAGTGGGGAGGCCGACCAGCAAGAGGGATGGGCAACTGATGCCTCACCGCTAGCGGAGGGTGCGCACGGAGCTGGGGTAGAGGGCAATCTTGTCGGCAGCGTGGGTGGCGACCGGAGCTGGCTAGAGTGACAGGGTGTGGCAGTTGGACCCAATCAGCAGCTGTAGAGGCAGGGCTGATGGTAGCAGCCGCTACTCGGCTAGCGATTCGGCGGCGTCGATTTTGGGAGCCGAGGATGGGCAGCTTGGGGGCTAAGGGCCTGGTTGATGGTGGTCCTGGTGCCGGGAATCCACCAGGGTGATAGGTGGCGCGTGGTTAGTGAGAGAAGTCCGACGGGGCGTAATCCTCACCGAGCGAAGCGGCGGCGCACGCGGGGGTCGGCAACCACCGAGGCAAAGGTAGTATCGACCAATCCAGCAAAGTCGGGGCAGTGAAATGGCGGCCGAGTAGATCCTGGAGGCGGCGTCGTCGGTGGCTTCCTTCGTGTAAGAGCAGCGTGGTCGGGGATGGCGGCTGGAGCGGTGCTCGGGTCGATGTGAAGCGGGAGAGGGCCACCGGGGCTAGACCAAAAGGAGAAGCTCGGGGAGCTCAGTAGAACTGAGGGAAAAGGGAGAAAGTGGAAGAGCTCATGTGTTGGGGCAGCGTCGGTTGGGGCGGCAAGAGAGGAAACCGAGTGCACGGGTGGTGAATGTGGTGCTGCCGCGACGGGGCAGAGAGAGGGGTGGAGGGCGTAAAGCTCGGTCTTGAGCTACTTGGGAGGCTTGTGCTACGGTAGGAGGGAGGAAAACACCAGGAGTGGCAGAGGAAGGAGGAACTAGAAGAAAAGGCTGCGCTGGCTGAGTGAGGAAAAGAGTGTGCTTGAGTAGAAGAGCTAGAGCAGCTCGGTGTGAGGGAAAACTTGAAGAAGAGAAGCGGTTTGGATTAAGTAGGGGAGGAAGGTGATATTGAGGGTAGGTTTGCTAGCGCTGTAGAGTTGGAAAGAGGTTAGGCGCTGCTCGCTGTTGAAGGGGAGGAGGTGGCGGGATGCTAGACATTGGGGAGCAGGTGCTGTATTGAAGGAGAGAGAGAGGGTGCGTGAGGAAGAAGAAGGGATTGGGGAAGAAAGAAATGGCAGGTGGGACCGGGGCCCACGTGGCAGAGATTGGGAGGGGTGGTCGGTTGGTACAACTCGGGTAGCTCTAGCAAATGAATTGTGGAATACACAGCAGAGATGAACAGGAAAATGGCAGAGCTACTTTTGCTGGTTTTCTGTTGATTTTTCACAGGAAGAATTATATAGGGGTACTAGAATTTTATGGTTAAAATGGATTGGATATAGGAGTATGATGGTCTCTGAAAATTATGGAACTTATTGGGAGCCCAAGTCAGGTGTACATGAGCTACGTTTGAAATTAGCTCAAATCCAAATTTTAAGTTGGTTAGGCCTTCCAGATTCCACATGGGGAATTGAGCAGGTATTTGAGCTACACGTTAAGACGAGATAGTAGGATGAATTTTAGGGAAATTCAAAAGGGTAAGACATCCCCGGAAATGATGGAATTAGGGTTTTGCCCTAATATAAAAAGTAGACGAACAAATAGGTAAAGTGGTCGAAAGATAATTTATGATTCGGTGACATACAAGAGGTTGGTAGATAAGTTAGGGACATAGGTCAGACATTTGGGGAGAATCGACCCAGTTCAGAGGTTAGGGTTTGAGATATATCACCAACATGCTCAATATATATATGCATAAGGTTGCGGCAGAAACACACGACCAGTGTTTCAACATTTTAGAGTTCTAGGAAAACGGAAGAAGGATGTAGCCATGAAGTAACACTTCGTGGCACATCATCACCAGGTGGTAGAGAAGGGAATATCCGCGTACGATGGGTACGAGGATCAAAATAGGGGGAAAGATTAGGTCGAACGATCGAGTTGGGTTTGGACCGGTAGCTCGGAAATAAGGAATTAAGTTTTGCATATATATATGTGCACACCTTCATAATATGACTTGGGGAAGTAATTGATAAAAGGTCATGGCATATGGAAGAGGTCCATGCCACCTATATGCTTCAACTTCGCAAAGTACCATGTGACACTTAGCTTCGGATGTTGGTCTAGGGGCACCGACAAGACAGAAGAGGACGAGTTGCCGAATATGTTTTCAAGGCTGGGAATGCAAGAAAGGATAGTTGTGCATGCAAACATATGTTTACAGCGGGGTTGCATGCCCCACCCAACGTATATTTGGAGAATTAGGGTTCGCATGTTTTAGGATTTAGTACAAGCATGATTTGAACAACAAGTTTTAGTTGGGTGTATTTTAGCCAATATTATTAACCAAAAGTTTTTGAAGGTCCTAATTTTCAGGTTGTTAGCAGACTAGGTGTTACAGCCAGGCATAGGTTGAGGTGGTGCTCGTGGCTAGAGGTCAGTGGGGTCGCGGACAGGGCGATGGTCAGAGTTCGTGTTGGATGGTGGTGGTGTGGGGCTAGACGCCACGGGGTGGAGCTAGATGCGGCTTAGGGCGGCGAGATCCGGGCGGGGCGGCGCTCGAGGCGGGGCAGCAGGGTCGGGGGTGAGGAGGCCGGCAGCTGGGGCGCGGGAGACCAGCGGTCCGATGGAGAGGGAGGCCCGCGGCTGGCGGTGGCGGAGGCCCGCGGTCAGGGCGAGGGAGGCCGACAGTGCTTGGTGGGTGTTGGGGCAGGGGAGAGAGGGATACAAGGACACGATGGCTTGGAGGGTGGCGGCGACGGGTGCGGCAGCTTGGAAGGTGGCCGGCAACGCGGGTGCTCGGGGGGATGCGACGGCGGTTGGTGAGGATGGAGGAACCCTAGCGCGTGAGCCTTCAGAGCAAAGGGAGGAGAGGTGAAGCGGGAGGCTAGTGGAGGAGGAAAAAGTGAAGGGAATGGAGAATATATACTCGATGGCATTTTTTTCATAATTAACATGACATATCTTTTGCAGCTTTTGGATTGCTAGTGTATTTGCTACAAGTGCTTTTGAGAAGCACTTTTCAATTTATTGGTGTTTGTTTGGGCTTGTGCTTTTAGAGTTTAGAAGCCTTTTAAGCACAAGCTAAACCCCAAATAAACACACCCTCAAAGCTTTCAACAGCAGAATGAATAAAAATCATAATAGTTCATCTACTAGAAACAAAAATCTAATTTCTGCAAGTCCAATACTGATTGACCATAACCAATACTCTAATTCTAGTTTATTTCGAATACTATGATTAACTAATAGTCTGACTTGACCCAAATCACATGCGGCCATCGATGAGCATCATAATATAATATTGTCGGTACTCCTTTGGAAGAGGAAAAAAAAGTAATTTTTCTTCTTGGTCTCTGCAGAAATAATAGCGCGACCCTCATATGGTCCTCGAGTGTAATACCCTCCATTTTCTGCAATTCATCAAAGACCTTTTGCTTCCTGACTACCTCGTCTTACATGATTTGAAAACAGCCAGCTAACTTGCCAACATTTTCATTAGTACTTTTGAACATTTCTTGCATAGAAAGCATACATGAACTGACCGAGTCTGCGGGACCATCTTTAGTTCCAGTTCTTCTCCTCTTCGACACCCCCTTCCCCAGATTATATGTTCTCTCACTTCTTTGTTGGAATTGAGGTATATTTTGTGTATTGCTTTGGCTCTCAGTTGAATTACCTCTAGGACTTTGTCCATCCACACTATCATCTATGTCTTCAGGATTTGAATTGTTTGCACCTCTTTCCTCCTCAATAATTCTTTCAACCACATTTGGTGGAGATTCAGAGTCTTCCCCAGCTGCGTGATCTTTCCAAAGATGACAAAGAGTTCTTCTAAAAATGGAAAAGGTTTGTTCCTCAAACCTTTTGACTAACGGGTAAGCAAATGTAGTTAGTCTGGTAAGCAAAAATTGACTCGTGTGTACATACCTGCATCCAATTGTCATATATATCTTTTTCACATACAACACATTTGTCATTGCCGCTCAAGCGAAAAGCACTAGCATTGGGTCCAAGCATCTCCGAATTGCATGAAACTTACGTTCAAATTCTTCAATCTTGATTCAATGTGCGGATTTCCTTTGAGCTCACAGTTTGGAATTCTTTCATGTAACCATTTTTCTAACTAAGCAAGGTATCTAGTACGAAAGCCATATTCAGCCTTCTAGTTCCCTTCTTGGACCAACCATAGCAAGCAATGCACTAAATGCCCATCTTCTTGAGTGCTCCATTGATGCTTTTGGTTTCTATACATTCCAAGAGCATTGCACCAGATGCATCTCCCATCTATGCTATGGCATTGATTAGTAAATGTAAATAAATTACTAAATTTCACTACAAACAAAAGGTGAAGTTGAGCTCCACATAATAAAGCAAGAATTGAGCATATTATGGAACAAGTACAAACATCACACTAATTTTGTCGTAGATTAGCAAACATATGTTGTGCTAAAGCATCTCTTCGATTCGTCCAATTGGTACTACTTTCAATGTGGGTGATGACTTCACCATCTAAAATGTTTTGCCCTGTAGATGTGGTATGTTCACTAATTTGTTCTACAGGATCAAGTGGCTCCTCTCTTATTATATGATTGTGAAGAAGAGCACATGCAGATATAAGTCTGCACATAACTGTCATAGGATTATAAGAGTTGCCCCTAAGAATTGCCCACTTTCCTTTGAGGTGAGCAAAACATCTCTCAATGACATTGCGTGCAAAAGAGTGCCTGTAACTAGAGACCTCCTCGGGTGTTTGTGGATGCCGTCTAGATCTCCACTCACTAAGATGGTAATGTTGGCATCTCTATAAGGTGTAAGAAGTCCCTCTCCATTTGGATATCCAGCATCACAAAGATAACAGTATCCTAAAGTTTGCAAATAACATTGTAATTAACTTTCAGTATGAAAAACAATCAGGAAATTTTCTATAAAAGTGTCATATCTCGAGGGATCCTTTACCCATTCCTTCTAGATATAGCATCCCAATTACTCTAGACTCTGTCGCCAAGCCCTCCCATCCTAGAAGGATGTAAGTGAATTGTCCATCTCGTGAACAAACATCTAGCACATTTGTTGATGCATTTCCTTTCCTTGACCGATATCTAGCGTTGTTAATATCATATACATGAACATCTATATATGTTTGAAAGTGCATCTAGGCCCGTAAGTGTTATTTTAGTGGTTAATGACAAATGATTAAGGGACTAATGATCGTCTATATGTGTATGAACAGGTTTAGTCCCAAGAAAGTTCAAAGGAGAAGCATCAATGACCCCTCAAAAGAAAAAGGAGAAAAGAAGACGGTAAAATCTCAAGAAATATAGATTTCATATTTTTAATGGCGCAAGTCACCTTGAGTATAGGTACACCATACTATTAAGAAGAGATTGGTGAACATATCAAGAGATGGGTCAATGCTAAGCAAAAATCCTTCGTCACCAAATGCCATCAAAAAACCCTAAGTCTCGGCCTCCTGGAGAAATCCGGACCCTAGCCCGGACAGTCCGGCTGGAGGTCCAGGTAATCCAGAGAGGATCTGGACTCTAGCCCGTATAGTCCGGCTGGGGGGCCCGCAGTCCAGAGGAGATTCGGATCTCCACCCAGATAGTCGGGGCGAGGGTCCAGATTAGTACTGGATTGCCCCAACCCTGAGCTTGAACAGTCTGGATGGCAGTCTGGATTGCTACTGGATTGCCGAGACCCCAGCCCGGTTCTCCGGGCACTCGGAGCGTCCGGATGGAATCCAGACAGTCCGGCTAACTGTTCATCAGAATAAATAGTGAGCTCCCATCTACCGCCTCAGCCACTAGCTATTGGATTTTGAAATCCGGAGGTCCGGCCCAAATCCGAGAGGTAGATTCTCCCAAATGAATAGTTTTTCAGGAAGCCTCTATATAAGACCCCTTGCTTCAAACAAGGGGAACTCTTTGTCCATTTCATTTCTAGCCTTCTAAAGAGCATTACTCCACTACTCCAAAAACCAAGAGAGAATTCTTGTGAGGAAGAGAAAGATTTGAGCGATTTCAGATTCAATCCAAGCAAAGCTTTGAGTTCATCTCCGAGTGTTCATCAATTTCATTTCTCTTGGAGATTGGGATCTCCTAGACGATTAATAGTCCTTGAGAGCTCTCATCTTTTTGGTGAGCCTCAAGAAGTTTTTGAAGGCCGAGATTCGCCTCCACGAGGAAAGAATCACCAACAAGAAGTCGAGGAGATGCAAGAGCGTCCTCGAGGGATAAAGGCTTGAGAGGAAGCCGACTCATGATCAATGTGATCGAGCTTCCCAAACAGAGAGGTAGGATTCCCCAAGAATCCATACTTGGGCAACAAATCTCATGTCTCCCTTTGGTTATTACTTTCCGCATTTACTTTTGCAAATCTTTCTTTAATTGCTATATATTGATCTTGCTTGTGTAATAGCTCTCTTATCATTGTGCTCATTTCATTCTTGCTCTAGTTAATCCTAATTCTGCATAAATTGCAAGAATTGATAGAACTTATTTAAAATTGTTAAGTTGTCTATTCACCCCTCCCCTCGAGGACGACATCTTGATCCTTTAATTGGTATCAGAGCAAGGTCTCTCTTGTTGGGGCTTTACCGCCTAGAGAGTCCAAGATGTCACTTGAAGAGTCAGTTGTGAGTAGTGGGTCTGCTAGTGGTAGTTCCCATTCCTATCAAAATGTTCCTCCACCTAGTGCTCATAACATTCATTCATATGGTGGATCATCTGGTAGAGCACCTTATTTAACTCATTATTGTCGGGAACCAAAATCCATAACATGAAACCTTAAGTCAAATCACCCGCTAAGTCGAAACATCAACCCTGACCCCAACTGTTGGGCACGAATTCCAAGAGGAGTGGAGTGATATGGCTTCGAATAGCCCGAGATGTCAACCCCGAACTTGCTCCGACAAACTAATGCACAGATTAAGTAGGGTGATATGGTCTCCTCACTCTTTTCTCACTGAGTCGGAACATCAATCCTGAACTTTTTTCGGCAAATGAATGCTCGGCTGCAGTAGGATAATATAGTTCCCAACGTCCCAGTGGAAGAGTCATTTCACAGGGGTGATTACACCTAACAATTCTACGATATATACTCTGAAACCCTACCCACACAATGTGATTCAATATCATACACACAAGGCACATGAGGCAGGTGAGAACAAACAAGTATCACATCAGTAACTCTACAACTGAAACTGCAATAATACTAGTAGTTCCTAAAACTTAACAACATAATTCACACAGAGAGTCGATTACACAACGGAAGATTTAACATGGCTAAGAAGCCAGAAAGGTAGGGCCAAAAGTGGCAGCGGAACAAACCAGGCTGCCAAATCCTGGGCAGGACCACTGCTTGGGATTCCCAATGACTAATCATCGTGGGTGTCGATCTCTATATAAAAACCATCCGTTTGGGGGATGATTTCCTCTGTAGAAAAAATATTAATGATTGAAAGATGAGTACAAAAATTGTACTCCACAAGACTTACAAGGGGAAATTAGTAATAGATGCAATTGGTATCAATAAAAGGGGTGATTGTGGACTATTTTGTGGAAAGCCAATTGTCATTTGATAATACACTTAAATAGGATGAAATCGACTATTAGATTGCTTTTAAAGGAGATGAGGCGAATCTTCACTATGAACTCTATTGCAGATCACCATACACTTAAAACCCTCGACTCTTCCTCAACCACATATGAGGAAGCAGTCGATAACTCCTCGACCTTAGAGTTGGCATGTTTTAGAATAAAATTGTAGTTGTCTCATTCGATGTGGATTCTTACCAAGTTGTCCATAACCACAGACGTGGCTATTCGAATAGTTCAAATCCTGTAGGGTTGTACATCTTTACCTACACGTATCGATCGACTCTTAACGTCATTACGATTACAAACTTCACGTGGTGTGTCAGCAGAAGGTGATCGAATATGACCGTTACAATGCTTTCGACCTTAGGTATGAGTCATCCTTACGGGTCAATCCATGTACACCAGTCCGGCCGTAATCCCGACATGGTCCCATAAGTTGTGAATCGAGATACATCCCTAGCCCCGAAGACTGTGTGTCCACCCCACCCTTGTATTGAGATACCACACCACATCCTTTTTCACCCACACAGCAAATGGAAATGGCAAACTAATGCAGCTTATACACTAAGACTAGGCAAATTATTTAGTCGTGGGTGGCCCATTATACCACCCGTGTAGAAGTACGCAAATCTTAGTTCGAAAGGACACCGAGAACTGGTGCTAGTGGGAAAACGAGACAACACACCATGCTCCCAGCCATGGCCTCTTGTCTATCCTGATAATGATTAGTCAAGTTCATTAGTTACTCCTTGCTGAACACCCACCTACCGGTTCACCCATCTGTTCTGTATTTGTTGCCCGTCATCTAAGGAATTAAGACTTTTACAAGTCTAAGCATGTCTAAGCATAAATAACCATGTAAGTAGTATAAAAACTTCATCTATGCTACTCTAATTAGGTTGGGGTGGTAGTGGTGTTAATTGGGGTGACAAAGTAAGTTCATGCAGAGGATAAGGCTAATACTTAGCGAAAAGTATAAGTTGAATGCATGCGATAACGAATTTGAAAAAAATAATATTTTGCAAGCAGCAGGTGTTTGCAATATGTTCAAAGGGGCTGCTTACCTTGTTGCTCAGCAACTAGGTCTTGCTCGTGATCAAAATTATCAGCTTCGAGACATTCTGGCTCGATCGCGAAGAAGAACAAAAACACCAGAAAAGGAGGTGCAATAATGAATATCAAATTGATGAACATTGACATGATATGAAATGCATTTCATGGCATAGAGGATTCAAAATAAAGGCTAATGCAAGTAGAATCAATCTAATCGGAGTTCGGACACTCGAGATATCGCGATTCAAAGACTTCCGGCTAATCGAAAATCTTAATGTGAGTTTTTAGCCATTTATATTTTTCCTACCATGCAATCATGTATGAAAATGACATATTTAGATAGATCTAATTTTTTTTGAACATTTTGATACATTATTTGCATTTTTCTGATTAAAAATGGATTTACTATGATTTTTCTAAGATTTAATCATTTTAATATCATTTTTTGTATTTTTCTTAGAAAATAAAAGTAATACTAAATCATTAATAATTTTCTTACTCAGAGCCAAAATAGCCCTAGTGGCTGACATGTGGGCCCCCATTGTCAACTTTGGAAAAAGTTGACCGAGTCAATGACAGGTGGGGCCCACTGTCATATATCTATGGTTTTCTTTTTATTTATTTACCTGAAATTGATATGCGGGTCCCGGATGTCATAGAGACAAATTAGTTAGTGCATTAATAGTGCATTAATTTCTAACCGAGTAGCAATTGCTAATCATCAGAATTAATTAACAACCATTAGCATTAATTATAGTATTAATTACACTTAATTTAGCATTTAATTGGTCGGAACAGTATTAATTAGAGAAATTAATTGGTAAGAAAACCCTAATGATGGTTCTTAATGACTGAAATGGTTATTATTGCCCAATTAAAGGCGTTGAGCTGACTGATTTTGTGCCCCCGCCGTCGGCAGCACAAGGCATGGTGGCAGCTTGGGCTTATCGGGGCGGTGAAGCGAGTGGGGAGGCAGGGCTGCTTTGGGTGGCGAGGTGGCAGCGAGGCTCCGTGGCAGATGGGAGTATGCGGCGTGGGGCTTGGTCGTCCGGAGCGGTGGTGTTGGGGCGGTAGCTCGGTGGAGGCGGTGGTTGGTGCGGGGACTCGGGTGGAGGTGAGTCTTCAGGCACCAGTGGCTCTGGGCAGAGGGGCGGCTCAGGCAGTTGCAGGCAGTGCTCAGGAGGAGGCGGTGAGCTCAGGCGACCGAAGCAACGGGGAAGGCGACCAGGCGAGGCGGAGGAGTGAGGTTAGCCGGTAGAGAGACTTACCGAGAAAGTAAACATTCATTCATTCTCGGATCGACCACAAAACATTACATGTAAACATTCACATACATACGCATACGAATTAATAAATATTACAAAAGTTGTTCACTTGAGTCATATCCTCAATTCACAGCCAGGATATCGATCAAATTAAACAAAACTAGACCTCTCTTCAATTGTTCACACGAATAGAACCACGCACCGAAGCCTCCATACACCATTTCTGTTAATAAAGAAGCATCATATGTAATAAAATGACGTTAGCAGTGAGAGAAAAAATGAACAACACGACGTTTAAGAACATCAAGTGCACTTATCATTCGAAACCACCTGTTGGACAGATAATTACAAAGTTTGATTGTAGAAGTTAATGAAGTAACTAATGATCTAAGTAGAAACCTACGTAATCATCTAACTAATCTCAATCCTAAGTTCCTAGCTTGTCGCCGGGGAACCGAAGTGTCCTTCGGGACTAATGACTTCGTTGTTCAGGAAGCCGGCGATGTGCGACCGGACCTGGGTGAGGTCCATATCTTCCAACATCTTGATTTGCATGGTTTTCGTCGCTTCCTGAAAACATGAGTCTTACGCTCAGGGCGAATAGAACGACTAAACACTCGACATTAGCAGTGGCGCTGGTTTCTTACCAGTAGAACCGCGTACTTTGGGTTGCTGGAAAGGGCTAGCATGTGGAAACACACGTAATACCCACAGAGGTCGGTCCCTTCAGGTTGTTGCCGGCACTACAAAAGGGATATCGATTAGGTATAGAGGGCAGAATTATGATGGCATTAGTTCTAGGAGTCAAGGACATTACGGAATACCTTAAACTTGCAATCATGGCTTAACTTGACGGCCACTCCGCGCTTGACCTTGTGCCTCCCCCCGTGTTTGATGTATGTGTCAAACGCTCTGGGTGATTAAAAACAATTAGCATCGAACTATCTCTTCCTTTGTGAAGAAGAAAGAATAGACATGGACTAAGTCGAACGTTTTGATACTTACTCGTCGAGTACAGTCATGATGTCCACGTACGCTTCCTTGCGCGAGTCCATGCTGCGCCTCATGGAATCAAGGTAATATACCTTACTCCATTTCGGCACGATCACGACGAGGATCCAATGGCCGCTGCTTGTACGATACAAAGTTATTACATGTTTAGCCGTCGAACCATAAGAATTCGCGCAGGATGTGGCTTACCCGATGTTATAGGCAACCTGGATCTGATCTCGTGCGGAGTACTCATGGAGTAAATGCACGACATAATCCCGCACCATGTCCCTATTTTGCTCGAGACAATATGTGGAGATCAAATGTGGGTCGCCGAACCCCACGGAGTTGTGCATCCTTCTTCGTACGCTCAGCTCAATCATGTACCTGATCGATATGGAGAATAAGGAGTTACATTGCAGGCATTTAGGAGTGACAAAACAAAACGGTGATGTGCTGTAAGGACTTACAGCGAGAAGCATCTCATTAGACTGGCGTCCAGCTCACGGAAATGCATCATGTCGAAGATGTCCGAGAAATCCACGGGAAACATATATCCGTGGCGGTGCCTGAAGTGCTCCTCCTTGAAGAAAACCACGAGGCCGAGTCTTGTATCTGGGAACGGCCTGCGCGACATCTCGAGGTAATGATCATGGAGTTGCCGGCCGGCTACGCCCAAGTTCACGTCATCGTCCACCATTGGTTCTCCAGGCACGTACTAGCGAGCCAGCTCCGCTAGAGGATATTCAACATCAGAAGCATGTTTTGAAGCAGATTTCTTGGATTCGTAGACTTTCAGCTTGGACGTCGCCCCGTGACTCTTCGTTCGACTCCGGCGTGCCTGTGAGGTCTGCGTTGCTGGTAGTGCCGGGAGCTGAGGGGGGAGCGAATGATGAGTCTCCACATCTTGCACTGTCGGGACTGGATGAGGAAGGACGAGCTCCGTCGAAACCTTGGGCGGAGATGGAGGAAGCACCGGTGAAAACCTCAGCATCCCTTGATCCGCCGGAGATGGAGGAACGGAAGGTGCGCTCGGTGCTGATTCGAGGACTACGTCCTTCTTCGGCCATTGGACGAATGACCCGACCGCGTCGCTTAATGTCTGCAGCTCATCAGATTCTCCCGCAGCCGGCAAAGGACAGCAAGCGAAAGTCGGGTTGATTGACTCAACCTACACTCGCGCGAACCCTGCCGCCAAGGGGACACCGTGTAGCACCGTTCCAGGGGCAGATGGCTAGACCTGCCCGTACGCGGCGTCCATCGAGAAGTTCGTCGTAGCGAACTGTATCTGCAGCTTGCACCTCGTCGGACCCCCAATCTGGTCGATAGGAGAAGTATCATCCGCACCAGATGCACAGCTACTGCGGCGGGCACCCGGGCTAATTGCGACCGGCGCCCTGTCTTGCAGGTACTGTGCTGATAGCCTCTCCTCCATTGCCCTCATTCTCTCCTCGAACTGCGTCTCAAGCGACGATTGAATCTCTGCTTTCATCTGCTCGGCTCTAGCTCTCTTCCGCTGCCGACGTGCCTCCTGTGTGTCCCCGGTGAAGGATTTGCTCCACGTTGCCAGGTGTTCGAGACCCCTGGTGCGTCCATAGGGCTCCCTGGTGCCGATGGCCTCGGAGAGTTTGTCTTTCTCCCGACTTGGCACAAACGAGCCTTGAGATGCCTGCTCGTTCAGCCTCACCATTCTCTGATATACCTGCTCGTCTTCAGGGTTTCTCCATACGCGTTACCCACCTTGATCCACCTTGGTCCTCGCTCTGCACCAGTCCCGGACTCGGTTGTCGCCGAAACCCGAGAACGCCGGCTGCTGACCGTGCTTCTCCGCTTCCGCGTCCTCCTTTGCCCACTTCTTCTTCGCACCGACATACCCTAAGGTGCCGAGGAAATGCGGGTGCTTGTTTCTGCTGGCTAGCTCTTTCCCCTTCTGGCTTTCTGTCCGGAATTCTTCGGACGACTTCAAGGCGCAGAACTCCGCCCAATCTTCTTCGGAGACATCAGGGTATGCCTGGCAAGGCGACTTCTCTTGATTGAGATAGTCCCTCACCAGTCTGTGCTTGAAGTTCCTCCAGCACTTCCCAGCCGTCAGTATTGTCGCTCGGAAGAACTCGGCCTCGACCTCTTCGAGGTACATGAAGGAGCCCTTCACTTCGTCAAAGAGGGACCTCCGCTCCTCCCGTGTCAGCTCACCCCAATCCGCGAGGGTGATCCTAACCTAGAACGGGCGACCACCCCGCATAATGTCCGCCACTTCTTCCGGGTTTCTTCTGGCTCAGGCACTCCGGTCACCGGATCCAGGCTCTGAACTACCCATCTGCCCTTCGGCCTCCCCGATGGCTTCCTTGGTGTAATGACCCATTTTGTAAACCATGAAATTGAGCTCTCTTAAGTTCTGAAGGGAACAAGCTAGGGTTTGCATTTCATACCATCATATAGAGCATTTGAACATGTGCATTTAGCTCAAAATTCCATGTTGAAGATTTTAAATATCTTCCTGAACTTCTAATAAGTTCTAAAGAATTGTTTGTTTTAACAACATTTGGAATGCCTATAGTTCCAATCTATTTTGAAATATATGTGAATCTTCACAAAAATGAGTGGCCCATTCCTTTTTATTTCATCTATAAAAATGCCCAAGTGGTGCAGCCTGCATAACCTTGCTGATTATTCAATTGAAGCTTTGAGTTTGAATCAAGTTTCAAATCAGATTGGATTTAGTTAGCAAAACAAGAAGAAAAGAGAAAATCCTTCTCTCCTTAGCAGGCCAACCGAAGCAGCCCATCTCCCTCCCGCCTGGGCTTGGCCCATTTCCTTCTCTCCCCGCAGTCGCCCGGCACCGCGCCCCGCGCTTCCCTCTGCCGCTCGCTGACAGGCCGGTCCCACGCGCAGACCTCCCCTCGCCACGCGTCTTCTTCCTCCTGACGCGCGCACTACCGGCGCCGAGCTCCCTCTTCACCCCGGCGATCTCCTCGGTATTTCTTCCTCCCCCGCACACGCAATCTCCCCCTTGCTCTCATCGAACGCTCCGCCACCTCTACCACGCCCCGATCGAACTAGCGCCCGAGCCAAACCACCGGAGAGAAGTCCGGCGTCCGGTCCGCCGAGCGCGCCCACGTCGGCGTCGCCTCCCCCATCGTGTCCGGCGCGGCTCCTCCCTTCATCTAGTGCGCGCACGAGTCTTTCCATGCCACAAAGAACTCATTTTTGAGCTTACCTTGCGCAGGACCTCCGTGGGATCGCTGGACCGACGCCTCCTTCTCCAAATACGGCGAGCCCTCCCTCCTTTTCCACCCACGGTGAGAGCCATTCTCTCATTTTCTTGGCTCAGTCAACTCGGTTCCCTCCCAATTGACTCGCCCCACGGTTAATTGCATTTTCCAGCAGCGGATCTCCCGGAAGCCTTCTTCTTCTCCGGCGCCATTCGAGCCGCCGCTCACCGTCGATTCCCTACCTCTGGTAACCCCCGAGCTAAATGGGTTGCATTTCCGGGTTCTTTACGCAACCTTCTATCTTTCTGACCCGACCGTACTTCCTCGTGTGCTCAGGATCTCCTCACCACCGTCACCGCCTCACCACCGGCCGCCCTCGTCGCCGTCGACCTTGATCCCGCCTTCGTCCACCTCACCCGAGCACCGAAACGACATCGCGGTGAGCTCCTCTAACCGTCGCTCCCCTCGGTTCCTTCCTCCCCCTGCTGAGCCGCTCGCGCAGGTGCTCGCTGGAGCCCGCCACCGAGCGGTCTTGCCGGAGCCAAGCCGCGTTACACCCGTAGGATAAAAAGGAAAAAATGAAGAAAGAAAAAGAGATAGGAGATGGGGCCCATTTGTAATAGACAGAAGGGGATAAAGGAAGGGGGGGAAACAGGAGAGATGGGGCCGGGGTCTCTGGACCCATGCGCCATGGTCTGAGGGTAGAAAGTGGGTGGGTGAGAAAAAGGAATGAGCTGATTTCGAAATTTTGTAATTAGAAGAAAATGGCAGATTTGAGTGAATCTTTAGAAATTCATATCTTTTGAATGCTAACTCCAAATTGAGTGATTTTTGTTTTGCTAGTTTTCTCTTAACATGTAGAATATCATGGTGCAAGAATTATTTATGTTACATTGGTGTACATATCTGGAAATGTCCAAAATGCCCCTAGGGCTATAAAAACTATAAAAACTTATAGGAAAATTTCAATAAACCTTCAGTACATATGGTTCTCCCCTAATTCCTTAGAGTGTAATGTTCTACCCTCTGGAACCTTGCCATGATTCTTTACCATGTTGCTTTTCATCCCCAAAAGTATTAACCCCTTTTGTCGTCATTAAACCCTAATCGAAAGAACCTCAAATGTTTGACTTATTATGCACATGATATCAATGGCATGTTTAACCCTTAGGATCATCCTCTAAACCTCAGTATAATTTTATTCCTATTATCTTTTCCTATACTAACAACACATACATGAATTGATGCAACCTTAGTACTAGTAGGCATATACTTCCAAAACTTCATAACTTCAACTCTAGGTCTCCAATTTTTTACGAAACCAATTCCGTTAGATTCATATAGACCTCCTCTACATATTAGGATGCATATCATGCATATTGGATCTTGTTCTTGCTGGTTTTAATCGAAGTCCTTTCTATTGCTTTATTTCGGTATATCGGGGATTGGCTTTGAGCAGAATCAAGCGGAGAGGAATATCCGGAGGGTGAATATTACTGTGATCCAGAACAATATCAGCAAGGCAAGTTCACAAATGCTCGTTAAGATTCCCTTAATTCATATCATGTCTTGCTATTGGTTGAGATGAAATACTGTGTTGTATGTGACTTCTTGAATTATGTTGTGATGGCGATATCACTAGCATGATTAGGGTTTGGTTCTAAGATCAGCGTGGATCTTTTAATTGGACTAATAAATTATGGAACCTTAATGGTGAGCTATGAGAGCCGAGGTTCTGTCACCTACTGATGGATCGAGGAAGAGGGTGACTTAAGCACCATAGCTATTCCTTCGATGCCGGTGTCGTAGGGCTTAACCTTTCACCCACGTAGGGAGGCTTTGCGAGTCGACCGGATAGTAGGGGTCGGCCAACCTCGGACTAACGGCCTCTCGGAAGTGTTCCCTTTGGTCAAACTTTGTGGTTTGCTCAGAACATTTGATATAGTCTTTGTGGGCTATCTTTAAATCATCAAGCTTGGTTGTCTTGTGATGATGTTGTGGAATAGCATGGTTGTTTCCCATGCTCTTTCAGATCTGAAATGGATGTGTCCATGTGCTATGTACAGGTAAAAAATGGTCGTGTTGTTAGCATATTGATATGGGTAGTATCAAGTATGAACATGCCATGTTTACATTGATGCTTATATGCAATATGAGTACTTTATCTTTATCAATAGCTTGCTGAAATTGGTTTGGGATGAGTATATAAATGTGGCTTGCAAGTACGAAAGTACTTACGAAATTCAATTCCGAACTTGTTGCAGGAGATCCCAGTATCGGTGAGTTCTACGACGAGGGGAACGATGTTTCGGATGCTTAGCTTAGTGTTATCCTTCTCGGTCATAATAACGTGGGTTATGATGATGTTTATGGAGGTGGCGTGGCTGCCATCTCAGGGTTTACCTTTTGAGTTACTTGCTGTTTTTAAAACTTCGAAGTACTGTACCCAGCCTTCGAGTTGGAAGTTATGTGTTTTAGAACCCTTCTCGGGTAAGTAAACACTTAAGTATCTTGTAATCCCTTCTCAATAGAGTTTGAACTGTGGTATGAAGTTATTATCTGTGATCATTCCATATACAGTGCGTGTACGTTTGAAGTATATGGAATCGCTTGTAAAGAAGTGATGTCCTCTCTTAGTGCTCACTCCGGGAAGTATTTCAGTTGAGTGACCCACTGGCTGAGATGCAGTGCCGGCCAGGCAGGGTGTGGACTATCGTACCGGGCTCTCGAGCGACCCACTAGTCCCCGGACTAGGTTAGGGTGAGGGTACGATGGTCGGGCTCCTCCGAAACTACTTTGCTTAGTGACTCAAGAGAAGCGTCAACTCTTTACCGGGTTTGGGAATTGTATGTGGTTCTGGGAAGTTTAGTCGTTCCTGGCCGGCTTGACCCACGGTGATGGATACATACGACGAAGGTGCGTATGGTATGTGGGTCCGGTGTCGGGTTACCCAGCGGTGATGAATACATACGACGAATGTGCGTATGGTATGCATGGGTGACTTCTCGGTCTTTGGTGACTAGCCATTCCCCTACTCATATGGAATTCCTGGGTCCGTGACACTTGGTTTGCGAGATCCCTTCCCTGACGATGTCGAAGGTCTTGGCGACCCCGACGGCGATATCGTAGGGGAGGGCGGCGGAGAGCTCATCTCGATCGTATTAAGTAGTTACTAAACAAGTTTTAGTATCAAGTTAGACTAAGTAAACAAGTTTTAGTGGTACATGTTCGAAAGAAATACATTAGGATAAGAAGATCAATCTCAGCTTGCGCACTTCTATTAGGGGCAACAATTCAATCGCATCTTTAGTTGAGAGAAAGCAAAAGGGGGTAATAAGAGAGGAGCAAGTTAGTATCTATTCTTATTAGATTTTTAAACTATAGCATAAGCATAAGCATACTAGGCACCATTGCATTGAAATGCAGAAAAGCAATACATGAGCAATGTTAGATCAAAAGAAGGTAGCCATAGTTTTAGCAAGCACTCCGACATCTTAGACAAGTAAAGTTAATCATATTCTTACCAAAATAAATTAGGGTTTTGATAACAAGAACAACTGATATATCAGAAACATCAGTTATTAGAATATAAGGGTTCTAATTTAGTACTTAAACAGAATAGTTACTAAGAACAATTAGTAAAATCTTGAGCTGGAATTCTAGAACTCTGTAAATCTTCAATGTATAAATCATGTTATTAGTGAAACAACTTCAGAATCTAAAGTAGTTCTATAGGCTCATTTATTCAAGCTAAACATACCTTAATACCATTGTTCGTGGTATGCTAGTACCAATGCGCAACGGTCTTAACTCAGCAATTTAAACAAAGTACTTAGATGATCAAAAAGACAACCATACATGCTGATCTTGAACAATGGGATTATATGAATGATGAAAACCCATAAGGCTATAGCTCCAGTAGGAGCAGGTGTTTTGTGAGTATCCTTGTGAACCAAAAGAAATTAGGGTTTTCATTACTCATGCAGGGGATCAGATCATATTCCTTATTTTGAATTTAGTCGAATTATTTGGGCTTATGCTGACCTTCAAGCCATTCCTAGCATTACCTCGGTGGGGAGGAGGCGGCCCGCGGTGGTCCTCGGTCGGGGAGGAGGCGGCGGTCCTCGGTCGGGGAGGAGGCGGCGGTCCTCGGTTGGGGAGGAGGCGGCCCGCGGTGGTCCTCGATCGGGGAGGAGGCGGCGGTCCTCGGGGAGGAGAGGCCACTGGTCGGGGGCGCTCGGTGAGGGGCGCCGGTCCTCGGGGAGGCCGGCGATGGGGAAGGAGGCGGCGGCCGGCGGCGAGGACTTGTGCGCTGGAAGGCGGCGCTGAAGGTGGGAGGCGGCGGCGCTGGTCGGGGCGGCGGGAAGGGCAAGAGAAGAGAAGGCAGTTCTGCGCGCGGGGATGGCAGTTCAATTTATATAAGGGAGATAAAGGAGGCGGTTAAATCGATCTAATCGCGTCGGATTAGCATAAAGGAGACGGTTAAAATGATCTAACCGCCTCCAATATGGGAGATATCGGAGGCGGTTGGGTAGATCTAATCGCCTCGGATAAATATAAAGGAGGCGGTTGCGGTTTTATGACCGCCTCCAATTAGACCTAATCGAAGGCGTTTTACCCGGTCTAACCGCCTCCGATTAGGAATAAAGGAGGCGGTTAGGCTTGTCCAACCGCCTCCTTTATATTTTTTCCAGCAGGTGCACATTCTGTTTTCTGAAGTCTCAATGGACAGAATTCAACAAATCACATATATATATCATTGCATCTCCATTCGTAATATATATAAACACATATATATAAACATCACATATATATAAACATCACATATGTACACACAACCATCACATATACCATTGCATCTCCATTCATATATAAACATCAATATATATACACCACATATATATGAACCCAAGCATTCATATCAAGAGAAGCATTATATCATTGCCTCCGCTTCCTCCTCTTTTTCTTCTTGCTAGGCATTTCCTCGTCGAACTCTAGCCCTTCTCGATGATCTTCACGCACGTAGACTGGTTCATTAGGTTCATCGGCCGTCGTGTCTCTAATGCTATGTTGCATCGGAGGTGTATCTTCAAATATCTTGTACTCATCCTCATCCACCACACCCTGAACTCCGACAATCTTCCTTTTACCTTGTAGTGCAATATGAAGATTCTTCTTCGCCGGATCGTTCACGTAAAACACCTGATGAGCTTGATTGGCTAGGATGAATGGGTCATCTTTGAATCCAACACGTTCAAGGTCAACCGTTACGAAGCCGTGGAGATCGACCTTCGTAGATTGCAGATTGACCCAACGGCACCGGAATAATGGGAACTTGAAGTACACGTAGTCCGGCTCCCAAATATCCTCGATGAACCCATAGTACCAGCTCCGTTTCCCGCTCAAATCAGAAGCCTCTATGCGGACCCCACTATTTTGAAATGTGCTTTTCTTATCTTGATCTCTCGTGTAGAACGTGTACCCATTAATGTCGTATCCTTGCCAAGTGACGACTTCAAATGTTGGGCCCTTCGCATACCAGGTAAGCATGTCGCTAGAGGCACCTAGTCGAAGACGCTCCTTGAACCACTTGTTGAATTCTTTGTTATGCTCTCTCGTCCTCCACGCATCAGTTCTATTTGGATGCTCTTGCCTTAACTTTGCCCTGTGCTCGTCCATGTAGGGGGCAACGGCGGTCGTGTGTTGCAGCACGGTGAAATGGGCAAGTGCATGTCCTGCTTGGTCCGCCGTTATAGATTTCTTTCCGATAGTCCCAACTCCATCGAGCCTGCCTTCATGCCGAGAACATGGCACGCCAATCGGTTGGTTCGACTCCATGTAGTCAACACAGAACTCGACAACCTCTTCTGCAGCATAACCTTCGACAATACTTCCCTCCGGTCGATACCTGTTTCTCACGTAGTGCTTCAAGATTCCCATGAATCTTTCGAATGGGTACATGCTCCGAAGGAAGACTGGGCCACACATCTTGATTTCGTGCACAATGTGGACGATGAGATACACCATTATATCCAAGAAAGACGGGGGGAAATACATCTCTAGCTGACATACAGTCTCCGCCACCGCTAACTCCAGATCATCTAGCTCGAAGAAGTCCATCACCTTCTGAGAAATCTTGTTGAAGAAGAAGCACAGCTTGGTGATTGATTCCCGGACGTTAGGAGGGAGGATATTCCTGATTGCAATTGGGAGCATCTGTGTCATCATAACATGGCAGTCATGAGACTTCATGCCGATGAGTTTCAGGTCCTGCATCGAGACGAGCCTCTTGATGTTGGCTGAGTAGCCGGACGGAACTTTCACGCCATGCAAGAACTTGCAAAACTCGGTTCTCTCTGCCTTCGATAAAGTGTAACAGGCAGGGGGGATGTATGTCTTCCCGTTAGGCAGAAGTACAGGCGCCAGCTCTGGCCTGATTCCCATATCAACCATGTCGAGTCGGGCCTTGACGCCATCCTTCATCTTGTCCTTCATGTTTAGCAGTAGACCCAACACGCTGTCACAAACATTCTTCTCTATGTGCATCACGTCGATGCAGTGCCGGACTTCTAGGTCCTTCCAGTAAGGTAGGTCCCATAACACAGATCACTTCTTCTAGTATGACGACTCATCAGCGGGCTTCTTTTTCCGACCCTTTCCGAGCACGACATCCACGTCGTTAACCTTCTCGAATATCTCTGCACCGCTTAATGGCCTTGGTTTCGCACCGTTCTCCGTTCTCCCGTTGAACTGTGACTTCCACCTCCGGTAACGGTGCCTTATAGGCAGAAACCGCCGGTGACCCATGTACA
Source organism: Stipa capillata (assembly GCA_019208055.1). Lineage (NCBI taxonomy): Eukaryota > Viridiplantae > Streptophyta > Magnoliopsida > Poales > Poaceae > Stipa > Stipa capillata. The sequence continues at coordinate 37,444 of JAGXJF010000791.1, read as the reverse complement.
CGACTTTCCCGTAATTCTTGAGACTTAGGCTAACGGTATTCTCCATGCATACGACACAGCCTTTGTGTCCTTTCACCGTCTGACCGGAGGTGTTGCCGAGAGCGGGAAAGTCTTGGATTGTGCAGAACAGCATGGCCCGGAGAGTGAAGTATTCTCTTTTGTCCGCATCCCATACGTGCACTCCTGTGTTCCACAGTGTTTGTAGCTCATCCATCAACGGTTGGAGATACACGTCGATGTCGTTACCAGGTTGCTTAGGCCCTTCGATAAGTGTGGACATCATAATGTACTTCCGCTTCATACAAAGCCAGGGAGGTAGGTTGTACATACTGAGAAGTACGGGCCAGGTGCTGTGTCGGCTGCTCATGTTGCCAAATGGATTCATTCCGTCCGTACTGAGCGCGAACCTTACGTTCCTAGTTTCCGCACCGAATTGGGGATACTTCCTATCGATGTTCCTCCACTGGATTGCATCGGCAGGGTGTCTCAGCTTTCCATCGGTTGTCTTCCGCTCGTCCGCATGCCAGCGAAAAAGTTTTGCTTCCTTCGGGTTTGCAAACAAACGCTTCAGGCGCGGGATTACAGGCAGGTACCAAGCAACCTTCGCGGGAGTCCCCTTCGTCACCTCGACGAATTCCTCAGCTCCTTCTACTCCAATTTTACCCTTGTACCGAGAAGCCTTGCACACAGGGCACGAATGTAGCTTCGCAAACTCTTTCCGGTATAGCATACAGTCGTTCCGACATGCATGTATCTTTTCAACTTCCAGTCCTAAGGGACAAAGCAACTTCTTCGCTCTGTACGTGTTGATGGGTAACTCATTCCCCTCCGGAAGCATGTCACTTAGAAGGCCCAACAACTCGTTGAAGCTCTTGTCGGACCAGCTGTTGCTCGCCTTCAGCTTCAGTAGTTCAAGCACGGCATATAACAAAGTGAACTTAGCCTTGCATCCTGCGAAAAGCGGTTTCTCCGATGCCCCCATCAAGCCTACGAATTGCTGGTACTCTCTGTCGGTTTCGTGCCCTTCGAAATCACGCAACATCTGTTCCAGCTCAGGCATTGACTCCGGATCATCGGACATCTCATGTTGTGAATCACAAGGGATATCAATTGGGATATCGGTTGCTATATCATCGGCGAAAATATCATCATCCGATACTACGGCTTGATCTTCACCGTGCTTGGTCCAAGTTGAATACCCTTCCGTAAAACCTCTCTTGAAGATGTGGTACTCAATATGATGGAGCTCAAAAATCCTTATGTTACCACAGTCTAGGCATGGACAGTACGTGTCACCTCTACCCTGTCTCAACATGTCCGCCTCGGCAGCTTCCATAAATGATCTCACTCCATCTCTATACGCCTCTGTGGTGCGAGCTCCGTACATCCACGATCGATCCATCTAAGCCGTGCATATGGAAATTAGAAATTTTAATTAAATTTATTAAGTGCACCAACTTCGTGAGATGAGTTTAACACATTAATTACTGACATATATAATCGAATTGTACAAATAATTACTAACATAACTAACTATTATAACTAAATAGCCATACTAATTGCTAATATAACTAACATATACGCGTCGACTCTCTTCATTTACTAACGTATAACTAACATATTACCACCTTTTCTTCCGTATAAAAATTAAATACGCCACAAAAAATTTCCATCATTTCTTTTCCTTTTTACCCACAAATTATAGAATTTTTTCATAATTTGCATACCTTACCAACAAATTTAAATGCATTCAAACATACAAATAACTCAAACATCTCAATCGATCAAATTATTATCATATAATTGAATCTTCTCAACTAATGTTCAAGAAAAGAGCACAATCAACAAAAATTATTGGATCAAATGACTCAAAAACTAAACACCAACCTTTCTTAATCAACAAGGAAGTTCTTCTCCAACTTCTCTACCAAATGTAGCTTCTCCACTGAAGAATCCACAGCAAATCGCTCAAAAAATCGCCAGCACTTCGCCACATTTAAGACATGGTCGTATGTCTGCTCGCGCAGTGCAATAAATACTGTGAATCATATTGGAGGCGGTTAAATCCAAACAACCACCTCGTATATCGACTAAATCAAGGCGGTTATATATCGGCAACCGCCTCGGATATGTACTCGCTTATCCGAGGCGGTTGCCAATATATAACCGCCTCCGATAACGTCGATAAACGAGGCGATCATAAATAGTTAACCGCCTCGGATAATGTTGGAGGCGGTTGCTTATTTATAACCGCCTCCGATGTGGTCGTTATCCGTGGCGGTTGCTCCCGGAATCGTTATCTGAGGCGGTTTATTCGTGCTAACCGCTTCCGACATACGTTATTCGTGGCAGTTTTTCTTAACTGCCTCGGATATGGCGCCACGGATAGACCATTCTGTAGTAGTGTCCGTAACTGGGTAATTATAAAGGTGACTTTCAGGTACACCATAAAGTATATCGTGGTTCAAGATATGTCAAGACTGGGATTTGCCCATCCGGCGATGGAGAGATACACTCTGGGCCCACTCGGTATTACGGTGTCCAGCATCACCTGACCAGGTATTGTGACTAAAGGGTTAGTCACGGGGACACCAGAATACGGAAACGAGAAAAGAGTACAAACCGGTAACGAGGATAACTAGGTATAGTGATCAAGGAGTTGATCACAGGGATACCATAAAAGTCTCGCCTCGGGTTGTGTAATGTATCGTGAGGCAAAAGGATGATATGCGGTAATACGAGGTTCGCTCGATAAAGATCTTTGATGATATGTGGGAGTCGTTATGGGTGTCCAGATCCCGCTGACGATTATTGACTGGAAGGTGTTCCGGACATGTCCACATATACTCGAACCTATAGGGTCACACGCTTAACGTTTTAGCGACATTTAGGAATGCTACGATTTATGGAGAACGAGAGAGAAGGATTCCGAAAGAGTTTTGGATGATCTCGAAAGTGTTCCGGAGGTCCCGGATGGTTCCGGTGATGTCCGGAAGTGTTCCGGAAAGTATCAGAAGGTTCTAGAAGGTTCTAGAAGTTCTAGAAGGTTTCAGAAGTTCTAGAAGGCAGAGCTGCCCACCCCCTTTAAATAGAGGGGCAGGGCACCTCAAAGGGCATCCCAAGCAGCCCCAAAGGCAGCCCTAGTCCCTTGGCCGAAACCCTAGGCAGCCGCCACCTCTAGATTGGCCGCAGCCTCCTCTTCCTCTCTCTTCTAGATTGAATCTAGTTCAGCTGTCGGCGCGCTGCTGCTTCTCCTTCTCGTAGATCCTCGCTGTTCTTGTGTGTTGGTCCACACATTACCGCGGTGTCGCTGATCCGGTACGCGTGGATACCTCGGAGACGTCGTACACTTCGGCGTTCGATCGGGCGAACTATTCGCGAGGAGATCACTCTCGTGGCTGGGAGGTATAACCTAGCTGCGGGAGTCTGCGGACTTCATCGACATCGTCAACTTCTCCGCTGCATTGACGTGATCGGCGAAGGTATGATATCGTTGCCTGCACCTCGATAGTGGATCTTGGTTTGGTTCGTGTATGGTAACTTTTTTGTTTTGCGTAGCACGTTCCCTAACATGCGGGGTGAAAGTCATGGCGACGCCGGGTGCAGCAAAGCAACGAAGACAGCAGTGGCTACTAAGAAGACATTGACTAAAAGCAACGACAGATATTTAGGACCCATGACGCAAAATCAAGATTAGGGAGAGAATGTTGGAAGTAATATTGATTAGTAATTGGAATCCTAATTCAAAACGAATTTATGAGTTGGAGTCTTGGTAGGTTTTCTTTACCTAGTTTTAGTTAGTTTCTCTGAGGGTTTTCACCTATATAAGGAGCAAAGATGTAGGAGGAAAAACACAACAAGAAACAACAAAAGGAAGAAAATAAAGGAAGAAAAAAGAGATATGATATGTATCTCTAACCATACAAAAGATTAGAGCTGAGTTCCAATAGTCGTGGCAACCTAACAGGGGAGTATGTCGTGCTGTCCTGGAAGCGGTGCCGTGGCCTGACGCTCATCTTCGAGGTCCACGCGTCGGAGTACTACGTCTGCAACCTCTCCAGCGGCAAGCACGTCGCCCTGGCCTCGTGCGAACCGGCGGCGAAGATAGCATATTTGGCTTAGCACGGTTCCAGCTTACAATCGTGGTTTCCTTTCGAGCACTCGAGCATCGGGCTCGGTTTTACCTGGCCACCGGCGAGCACAAGGTGGTCAGGCTCTTCGTGAACCACGTCGAGCAGCAGAAATGCGAGGTGTGCACCCCGGGATACGCGGCGACCCTGCGCCAGCGACGCGCCACCCCACGTCGCGAGCTATGTCGAGGGCCTGCCTCCGGTGGCCCTCAACTTGTCTCTCTACAGCTGGCTGCTACAGCCCTCCGGCACCGGCGCCGGCTTCAGCTTCAGGATCCTGTCACGTACTCTCCGTCGGCGCCGAGCAGTTCGGGTGGGTACGCACGCCGCCGCAACTGTCGCGACGCATCCGCCACCTCGCGGACCTCGACGGTTACCTGTGCGCCGTCGTCCATAACCGCTTCGTAGCCGACGCGATCGAGCTCCTGACATGGAGTGGCTCCGCGGGGCCGTCGTTGTCGTGGTCGACGCGCTGCCGTATCGACCTGGACAGCCTGTCCCGGCCAATGAGCGACGAGCTCAGAGGGGAACAGGAAGTCGTCCCGCTCTGCAGCAGCGCCGGGGGCAGATCCTGCTCGCGACGAGCCGTCACAGGGTCTACGACCCCGAGGGCCGCAGCGTCGAGAAAGTGTTCTCCATGCAGGACTACGTCGACGTCCCGCGCCGCCACAGCGAGGCTCGGCTGCTCGTCAACATTGGCCTCCACGAGGAACGCATCGTCGACGTCCGCGGGCAGGCGGCCGGAGTCGCGGAGATTGGCGGCAAGAGGCTGCAGGTAAAGCTGGGCGGCAACACGGTTGGCAAACGGGAGGCATCATCTGAGGTATACCAAGAACATCAGGACCGGGACGACGATCATCGTAAATTGTGAAAACTTATTAAGCATATTGTGTTTCCGAATCATCTGATATAGGAGTGTTGTTTAGTCTTTTCCATGGAATCATTGATTGAAAGATGTGATTGTCTCATATAATCACATTGCCATTTTAATATGGCTCCAGCTACTCCGTGAGCCAAGCCATTGTATAGTCAAAAATATTAAATATCTCAGTCGACTGAGCAGGTTTAGTGTCTTCTAACCAGGTCTAGTGTTTCAGACATTGAAACTATTAACACGACCCTATTTCAAAAAGAAACTATTAAGACGACCCTGGAACAGGGAAAGAAAAACGGCAGCGTGGCAAGGTGCACACGCAGACCTCGACAGCATCAATAACATAATCAGATACCCAAAAAACCTCCAACGAGCGTATGTTGTTGTGGCAATTGACCACTGCAGGTACAGTGAGCGACATACATATGTTGTTCCGTTCTAATCGTGCGATGCCATAATCATATCACCATTATGCAATTCTGCATGAACATATTATAACAAGTTCCAAGTGAATTTCAGCAAGACATGTTGCTACATGTATTCAAAATTTGAATATCCCCACAAACATATAAAACTGGTGTAAACTACATAAAGGCCGCATTATGGGTAATAACGACTTTTACAGAGAATTTTCATTTATCCGTCGTAGTCTCCATCAGCAAACTTGTACTCTTGATAGAACACAGCAATCACCTGGTTCCCGTCAAACTTCCTTGCATGCCTCCCTGTCTTCGCCTTGGTCGAGCACTCCACGTCTGCATTAAGGCTGGACATAAGGCTCGTAGCTCGGCTCGGGCCCGGCAAGGCTCGGCTCAGGCTCGGCTCGGTTCGGAGGTGCAATGAGCCGAGCCCAAGCCTCCTCCTCGGCTCGTAAAGCTCGGCGAGCCGAGCCAAAAAGCTCGCGAGCCGCTCGGAGGCTCGTTTGGGCTTGTTGCACAAAAAATTTGGGCATGACCTTTGCTAAAAAACTAACAATCCACATATATATATTAAACAATTATATAAACAAGCACATAGAACATAAAAAGTGATGCAATCAATATATCAATAAGTCTCAAGTTGTCAACAATAACATTCAAACATGTACCAACTACCAAGTCCATGTCCAATAAGTTATCAAATGTAAAGTCTCAAACTCTCAAGTCTCAACACGAATAATTCAACATCCAAAAACATAAAATGACATCCTATCATCCGACCATCAATATGAAGCTCTATTCTTATTCTTCGTTCTCCATTCTTCCAAAATCCAAATCGAAGAGATGGAACAAGTTAATCCTACATGTCAAATAAAAGAATGATACATCAATTATATGCATTTTGTATTTCAAACATTCTATATGTGAACTTCGTAGTATTAGCATTATAGCACCTACTAGTTGCTCTCCACAACGTTTTGTGGAAATGGAATGAGCTCGACATCATCCTCATCATCTTCTTCCTAAATAAATTCATATTAATCGAGTTATACATAATATAGTTAAAAGATAACAATAATAATATAAAATAAATTATAATAGTAATAAACATACCACTGACATAACAACTTTCTTGTCATTATGTGCACCTCTAATCCAGTTAGAAGCACACACCAATGCCTCCACCACAGCCGGCCGTAGAGAACTCCGATAGTCATCTAGAACTCTACCCCCGGTGCTAAAAGTGGACTCTGAAGACACGGAGGTAACTGGTATAGTTAAGAAGTTCTTTGCCATCTTTGACACTACTGGGTATCTATGTGCATTCAACTTCCACCACTCAAGCAAATTAAAACCTTTGTTTGACAAGCTCTCATTCTTCTCATCTAAATATATGGGAAGCTCGCTCTTTGATGGCTCCATAGAAGATGAAAACAAGAAAGACTGAAACTCGTTTGAGTTAGAGGGTAAGGAGCTACTTGTATCCACAATGGAAGATGATGATGCACCAGATTTTTGAAAAGCCACCTTCTTATGTCTATGGTCTATCTCGTACTTCTCATATAGCTTCTCTAATTCATTCTTGACATCCTCATACTCAACTATAGCCTTCTGTGGTTCATAAATCTTCTTAAAACCCCACTCAATATATTTAAGCTTGTACCTTGGGTCAAGAATAGTTGCAATCACCATGATATTATTTTTTTCCTCCCAATACTTGTTAAACTTTTCTATCATTGCAGTGCCCATAATCTTCAAATGCTCATTACTAGAAACACAAGCAGCTCTTAATGCAATTTTGACATTGATAATGTGAGGATAAAATATATTTGAAGTGGGATATGTGGAAGCTGAAAATGCAGTAGTGACTTCTGCCAAAGATGCAAGTATTGGTTGAATAGTTTGAAACATTGCCCATCCTCCCATGTGGGCTCCCATCTATAGTTTGCATCTGAATCAGCATATGACACTAATGCTTCCTTCTAAGCAATGCATGTTTTTAACATATAATATGTGAAATTCCACCTCGTGGACACATCAAGTTTTAATCATTCTCCAATGGTCAATGCAAGAGATCTGTAAATTTCAACAAACTTGTGCAAGTGAGATGGAGACTTCTTTATGTACTTCACAGATTCTCTGACATTGGTTATCAAATGTGATATACTTGTTATCCCATCATTCACTACCAAATTAATAATATGAGCACAACAATGAACATGAAAATATTTTGCAACGAAACAACGTGAGTCTCTAGCAGCAAACTTAGCCTTCAAAGCCCGGATGGCTACATCATTGTTGGATGCATTATCTAGAGTAATTGAGATGATCTTGTCCTCTATCTTTCATGCAGCCACATAATCAAATATAGCTTGAGATATCACATGACCAGTATGTGGAGGGTCCAACTCAATAAATTCAGCACACGACTTTGCATATTCCAATCTTTATCAACATAATGTGCAACTAAACACATATAGGAAAGTGTTTGGTTGGATGTCCACAAATCAGTGATTAAAGCTATGATGTCTACACCTTTAAGGCTCTTCATAAGTATTTCTCTCTTAGAATCAAAAACCTTGAGACATTCACTTCTTATGGTTTTTCTACCAATAAACTGATAAGAAGGATTTAAGTATTTCATCAAGATGTTGAACCATGTGTACTCTACCATTCTAAATGGATACTCATGAACTATGATCATCTTAGCAAGTAATTTTTGAGTTTGCTCATGATTATACTCACTAGGAGAATGCACAACAGGAATCCCAGAATCACCTGCACTTGATGGAGCAAAATTCAGAAGAGCTTGATTATCCTTCTTTGCCATCACGTTCTTGTATGTCGCGCATGCCCTCTTGTGCCTCCCAAGATGAGAAGTACAACCTCCTTGTGTGTATGAGTACAATTTCTTACAGAACAAACACCGGGCCTTCAGTATCATCACACATTTCTCCTTCGTGGATGGCAATAGGACCTTCTCAAAATAGTTCCAAACATCTGAGGTCTGCTTACTGCTCGACTGAATCTGAACGGCAACCTTTGGCCCAACCTTCACTCCTCTTTGTCGTTTTCTTCCTCTTGCCGGTACTGAACAATTAGCATCTCCGGAATTCCCATCATCAGAAACATCAATATATTTTTCCTCTACCTCTGGAGCATAAGCATCTCCCATGCCCTCTTCAGACATGGTGTCATTCTCATCATATGAATTTTCTTCTTCATCCTGCTCATACATCAGCTAGAAATAAAAAATAAAAGCAAACATCACAATCATATTACAACAATTAACTTATATTGTAATCATATTACAACAATTGAAAATATAAAATAAAAGATAAAAGCAAACATCATAATCATATTACAGCAATTGCCTTATATTGTAATCATATTACAACAATTGCCTTATATTGTAATCATATTAGAACAATTGGAAATAAAAAATAAAAGCAAACATTGTAATCATATTACATCGGCTGGAAATAAAAAAAGATAACATCATAATCACATACAAAAAAGCAAAAAAAATAGCTCTACCATCCGTGGGGGAGGAGACGATGTTGTGTCAAAAGGTGAATCGCTAGATAGACGCGTTGCACTGGCCTTTGTGGCATGCACAACATGGCTGCCAGCGGTGCCCCTCTTTCCTCCATGCGTGAGTGCCGGCGACGCCTCACTAGGTCGTTGCCGCTCCGGGTCCATATGCCTACTTTTTCAGCTAGACCAACACCAAGACACTGTCAAAATGATGGATACCGTTAAGCATATGGGAGATTCAAACATCCATGGGATATCGAAATAACATATGGGAGATTCAAATATCCATGGGATATCGAAATAATAAAGGCATAAAGAAAAGCGAGATTTCAATGAATCACATTTGGTAATACAGCCACCCGGAGAGAATGGACAGCTGCTGCTTCTGTGCACAATCAGGAAGCAATAAGGCGGGTAAAATGTAACAAAAAAATGAGGATATTTACAGCACTTTAAAAACTTAACATCTTAGTAAAAAATTGCAAGGTTTCAGAAGACCAAATCTGCAAACTATTTAACTGCAGCGTTGCATAGATTCGTCACCGATTAATTATTATCGAATTCAATTGAACTCACCTCACTTCTCCTGAAATTCACCTCAGGTTGAAATGGAACTAGCAGGAACTGAGAGTAAAAAGATCAAGCTTTTTATTACTACAACACAGTAATAAAATGAAGCAATCTACAAAAAAACGCTTGATTGTAAACCTTGTACCGGATCCGATTTTTGATGGATCATATCAACTCCCTGAACAAACCAAGTAAATTGGGAAAACACTACTCCACAACCATTCTAATATGCGTGAATCATCAATTGGCAATCATTGACACTTTTCAAATGAGAAACTATGGTGTTTCATATAATTGAGCAATTATGCACATAACATCTACATCAATATATATCAATATATACAAGCCTTAATAGCAGGGGAGGAGAGGACCTGGTCGGTTGCTCCGCGTGGGACTTCAGTGGCAGCGGTGGGGGTCCGGCAAAGTAGCGGTGGCGGAGCAGCTGAGGAGGAGCGGCGGTAGCGACGGGGAGGAGCGGCCGGCTCGGCCAGGGGAAGGAGCGACGGCGGCGGTGGTTCGGCTGTGGAGGCACTAGAGGGGGAGGAGCGGTGGCAGGCCGCCGTGGAGGGGAAGGAGCGGCCGCAGCGATGGCGGTCCGGTGAGGCCGAGCGGCCAGCGGAGGAGCGGCCCAGCGCGGTCGGGGAAGGGGCCGTGGCGGCCAGCCGAGGAAGGGGCGTGCCTGTCGAGGAGGAGCGGCGGGCCAGCGGCAGCGTCCGCAGTGGAGGAATGGCGGCGGCGGCGTCCGTGGAGGAGGAACGGCGGGTCTATGCGGGAGGGAGATTGGATGGGGATTGGGGAGTTGGCATCTGCACCGGGTGGTTGGGGATAAAGTTGGGGACAGTTACCTAGCTCGCGAGCCGCACCCGAGCCGGCTCGAGCCGCGCACGAGCCCGAGCCGAGCCTCCCTCCTGGCTCGTTGGTGCAGCCGAGCCGAGCCAGGCTCGGCTCGTAGTTTTCCGAGCCTAGCCGAGCCAAGCCGTGAGCCGGCTCGGCTCAGCTCGGTTCCAGCCTTAGTCTACATATTCCAAAAACACCTGCAATTCAGAAAAAAATCATAATAGTTATGTTCTGCACACTCCTTATCAATGCTGAATCGCACAAAATCAAGACTCACCTTGCCAACTCCAGCAACAGGAGCAGGTCGGGGGATCACGGCTTTCACCAAGTTACCTGTCCAAGTGTGTCAGTGAGAACATACACAAGTAATAAACAAATAAATATATGTTTAATCAATTCAAAGTGAAAAAGATCATTGTCTTCCGTAGGTCAGGCCCGATTGCCAATTTTGCGTGAGGTCGAACTATTAAAGACTCTGCAATGGCATTATGTGGCACTACAAGACACGAAAAGAAAACATACAAAATAAAACCAGTTCAGTAACTGAGCAAAGGCAAACACATCGATAGAACAGAGAATAAGAGTTCAAAATAAGATATGAAGTCCAAGAGTTTCATGTTGTTTACTGTATTTGCATGCTTTTGTAGACTCTTTTTTCAAAATATTTTTTTATCCAGAAATTTTAGAAATATTATCACAATAAAAAATATTGCAAAACTGATCTCAATCGCCACGACACATGGCGATTAGGGGGAATCGTCACCACTGATGGCGATAGGGCCCAATCGCCACAGTCACCGACGGTTTTAAAAGCTATCGCCATGCGGCGTGGCGATAAGCAGCAATCGCCACCAGCCGTGGCGATAGGTAGTTAATCCGGGCTGGATCCCCCGCCAACTTGGTAACTGCCAGGACACGTGGCGTAATCGCCACGAGCCATGGTGATACACGGCGTAATCGCCACGAGCCGTGACGATAGCCCCCTGGCTATATAAACTGCGCGGTGGTCGGTGCTGGTTGAGGAGAGAAGAGAGGAGGGTTTTGGAGGGGTGAAGAGAAGAGAGGAGGAGGGTTTCGAGTACGGAGGAAGAGAAAGAGAGAGGAGGAGGGAAAAAATAGGAGGTATTTTTTAAAATCTTTCTCTGTTTATTATAGCTAGTTTTAGTTTTAGAAGTAGATCTAATGGTAGGTTTAATAGTAGATATAGAATTAGTTATAAATTTAGGGTAAATTTATTAGTTCTATTTAGATCTGGTAATGTGTAGAAGTAGAGTAATATTTAAAATAGAAACGTATGGTAAAATTTATAGGTTTTCAAACAGAGTAGCTATATAATCAGTTCTGAACAAATGATACATTAGATAGATGAGATTAAAATGTTATTTTGTGCAAATCGGCATAGATTTAGAGTTAGAATATTTCATCTTTCATTTGTTCAATAATTGTTTATATTTGTGTACAGATAGCAATATATAGAATTTTAGATGTACTATATTTAAAAACAAAGCACAATATTAGTTTATGCATGGGAGGATGTTAGACTACATAGTCTAAAAGATGATGTTTTGAATGACAGGAATGTCAGAATTAGTTGAATTTGTAGTTTACTATGGTTCTACGTGGCAGCAGAGTGCATCCCCACTCTTCATGAGTCGACAAGGTAAAATAATTCTCATCTCGTACAAGCCCTTTTTCCTTACATTGTTATGCTGACTAATTCCGGTTATATATAAATCATGTGCCGCCTCAAGTACCAGCTAGTCCGCTTGACTACCTCCTCGACAGCCCCGACACTCATGGCTTCAGCTTTCACGATGAGGCGGACGAGTTGATTCCACCTGGGCAGTCTAGCACGACGCAGCAGATTTAGCCACCGTTGCCCACGCAGGATATACAAGACCACGAGGAGGAAGACCCGACACTACGGGTGAGCAGGGCTCCTAGAGCGAGAGCGGGATAGCCTAGGCCGAGGTACTCACCGTCGCTGATCAGGAAGAGGGGACGACAAGGCTAGGCGTCGACGACTTTCATTTTATCCTTTCTTTCAGTACATTATATTGTACCAGCATTTCGTACTGTATGAATTAGTACACTTGTATTCACTGCTACATATTACTACATAGTGATTGACGAACCATATTAGACTAACAAATTAACATCTAAATCCGATTACATAAGCATAGGTTACAGAGCCACGTTACACTGCCAGGCTACACATATCGTAGATAGAACAAGCAATTATTCGCTACCACTTCTAATACGACTATATGAAATTATCTTCGCTATCGCTTGCGAAGAGCCCTGGAGCGGGGGCTTTGAAGCAAAACAGTTTTGAGAAGTCTTCATCACTCGATGAGCACTTGGTACACGCCTTTTTGATGAACTGTATGCGTCTTTATCCTTTGATGATCGAACATCTTTTTTAGATGTGTACCCATGTTTTGTCAAAGGGGGGAGTCTAGCAAATTTGCGTTCATCTTCTTCAAATGTTATCTTCATTATGTGTCTTTTATTAGCAAATGGGTCTCTCCAAAATCGGTCCATATACCTGAATTTTCGGATCTCGCAGTTCAGCAACCCTACATCCTCCGGATGTGCCTACACACCGAGAATGTGATGTATCAAACGAAAACGGTGCATGAAATGCTTACGAACTAAGAACAAATGAATTGTACTAACCCTTATGTGCTTATTATACTGAGATTACGGGATACTTATCGTTCCTTCGCAGAAATCATCTTTTGTGTACTTCGCCCCAGGTAGTTTTCTAAGCTCGTTCACCCTCTCCCACATCTTGTGGAACTCTCTCAAAGCTTGCACAACTGCTTGTACATAATTCTAGGGAAACCCCTTCTCGCTAACACCTCTACAAGAGCACGCGTATGAACCTCCTCAAAGATCTGCGAATGCATAATTTTACAACTCCACCTCCTCATTTCCGCACCAGTAAGAAGTTCATAGTCCATTCTTAGGTTCCAAACAGCATCACTGACATCTAGTAATTTGCACGAAAAATTATTATTGCACAAAACAAAAATTGTAGATCTCCATGTTTCAACGCATACGAGGAGGAAAATATTACAAGAGTTACCTCTATTATCGCTATCCATCTGCGAACTACTTTTTCTTTTCCTCCCAAATCAAAACAATCTACTCCGAGATACCAACAATTTTTTGGAAGAACTTAGGGAAGATTAGCTACCTGGTGGGAGCGTCTGCTCACCCGTTTAAATAGCAAAGGGGGTGCAGGGAGGGAAATCACCACTGGCACGGCTCGTGGCGATTACTGACAAATCGCCAGGGCATCTGGTGATTCCATAATGAATCGTCCTTACTCCTGACAATTGGGTCCTATCGCCATAGGTGGTGGCGATTGCCACCTAATCGCCATGGGTTGTGACGATTGAGGTTAGTTTTACAATTTTTTTGCTTGTAATAATATTTCTAAAATTTATGAATAAAAAAATAATATTTTAAAAAAAGGTCTGCTTTTGTATAGCTCTTCATTTCTCAGCTCATGTACTAAAACCACCTGGGTCAGGCATACCACCATTGTCGGTAGGGCTCCACCAACTTGGTACACGAGTCTCTGCTCAGAAAGCAACAGAGTCAGAAGGTGGAAGTGTATAAACTGATCGTTTGTTTTATAAAATCATGTCCTTTAAGAGCTAGATTTGTACCTGCATTTGCGCCTGTTGCTGTGCCTGAAGCAGGATGCTTTCTTGTTCCGGCCTAGGTTGAGCAGCTCCTTCGTTTGCTCGCCTAACCGTGAGGGTCCTGTCTCCCATCTGGATACTATTAAGAGTAGCACAGGCAATGTGGGTGCCAGTGAGATCTTGGTATACACAGAAGGCATAGCCCTTCGAGTTGCCAGTTTCCCCTTCACAAAATCAAATCCTCGAAGAGGTCCAAAGGTTTCAAGCAACTCCTGCACTTGAGCCTCTGCGAAGTAATAGGGTAGACCACCCACAAAAATGCGCGCGGTCAGGGCCTTCTAAACCTCCAACAGCTGAGCCAGGTGTCAAGCCAACAGCAGCAAGATTGAGATCGGGGTTTGGCTGACTTGGACCCAATGCAGGTGCCAGGGAAGGATTATAGTCCATCGTCTTCCTAACTTTCTGGTGCTCCCTCGAACATAATACCATCTAGGGTCATTGCATTGCATGCTTCCTCCACAGACCTCATCTCCACAAAAGCAAATTTCTTGTCATGGATTATGTATACACTAACAACAGTATCACCTAGACCAGCTGTGTTTCCTCCAATAGCAGCCATAACTTGATTGAAGTATATAGCAACAGTCTGCAGAAAGAAGACCAAAATACTTAGCACACAGTCGCGGACCACAAATGGAGAAAGAGACGTCAAGAAAAAACAAGTTACCCAAGTAATTACCTGCTCATTAGCGGTTGGAGGAAGTCCACCGACGTAAACACTCCGAGCATGCTGAGTAGCCTAAGAAAAGGGTGGTCAATCATGATGTATATCACAGGGCAAAAGTAACTCAAGTATGTATACCACGGAGTAAGAGTTAACTAAAGGAAAGTCATACCTGCTGTGTCATGGCTTGTGGCTGAATAACAAGTGGATTGATGCAAGCAGAAGCAAAAATTAGAAAGTAATAAGAAAACATCAAATAATGAAGAATTAAAGTGTGATATCTCCCAGGCAGTTCATTCTGCTAACACCAGATAAGTTGCAAATCAGAGTGAATCAGATTGCATTGTGATGACAGAATGGACCATCCATGGTTTGAGCTCTAGCTACAGTGAATCTTAAAAGGAGCATGGTAGTCACCTGTCCTGGGGTGGTGAAATTAAACATGTTTGGAAGCATCCCAGGAATAGCCACGGGAACTGCGGGTAGCTGATCTACAATGCCTCAACAGAGAAATATTAAGAAAAAATTAACAGATATATAAGAAGTGAATGTATGAGAACAATGCTTTAAAAGGTGGTTGCTAAATACAAGTTCAAGAACAGGCCATAACTATTATGGAATTATAGTGAAATTGACTAGCTGCACAGAGCCATTCAAGCAAGCACTAAATGTTCATTACAAATGTCTGTACATAAAAGCAGCTTACCCAGGTTTCTTCCCAATAACAGAAGAATCTACCCCTAATAATATTAAAGGACGGAGCGTTTCTTCGTCCGCCTCCCGTTTCAACTCTTCTCCTCCCTGACAGCCTCCTCCGCCCCCGTCACCCCCAACCTCCTCCGCTCCTGTCCTCCTCACCGTGTGATCGAATGGCCGGATCGACTGCGGTGGCATCGTGCTCGTGCCGGTTTGTCCAACTCGATCGCTCGTAAGCTAGAGTCCCTCCCGCACTCTCGGGCGCCGCCACAGCCATGGAGTCCGACCCCGAGCCAGGGGGCGATGTCTCCCTCCTCTCCCCCCACTCCAAACCCTAGCCACCAGCCCCTCCTCCGCGCAGCCAAGTCCACGGCCTTCAAGCGCAAGGAGCGCAAGCGACAGGACCGCCTCGCCCTCGCCCTCGCGCAGTGGGAGCCCCTCGCCGCCCCGCCTCGCCCGGCGACTGCCACCTCCCCCTCCCGGGTGCCGCACGACGACACTCCGTGGCCGTGCGACCCACCCTCGCCTCCGGACTCCGTGCCCTCCGCTGCCTGGAGCTGGGGCACGCCAGCGGAAACCCTTCCACGGCCTCCTCAGCCGCCGGTCGCGGCAACGTGCCCCCAGGCCGCCGCGGTGATGGCGTGCCGCGCGTTGTTCGGAGAACACGTCGAGGAGGAGGACGACGACGACGGGGACGGGGAGGAAGGCAATGTAACCCGGTTCTTCGAGGAGCTGCTGGAGAAAGACGCGGGCCTGAGGGGGTTCTACGAGGCGGAGCGGGAGACGGGGCGGTTCCTGTGCCTGGTGTGCGAGGGGATCGGCGTCAGGGTCGGCAAGAGGTTCGCCGGTTGCGCGGCGCTGGTGCAGCACGCCGGTTCGGTCACGCGGACCAAGAGTAGGCTTGCGCACCGCGCGTTCGCGGACGCCGTCAGGCGGCTGCTCGGCTGGGGCGCCGGCCGGACCACGACTTTGCTGCCGGTACAACTGCTGTCCCATGTCGATATGTTCATTAGTGTATATCCTATCACATTGCTGAATGTTGTATCGTCATCGTTCGGGATGCAGGCGGATTCTCACAATGACGGCGCTTGTGATCAGGCTGGGCACTTGGATGCTTCTCAAAGCGCAGAAATGGAGATGTCCTGATCACTGCGGGCTACTAGCACCTAAATTTCGCTCAATGTGCTTAATCTTAGTTAGAGAAGGAAACGGAATCATACTTGGTCAGAAAGCTTTGCTTCTCTTCCTAAGGATAACACTCAGACGCATGTAATTTGGTTTGATGCATCGATAACCCCAGTGCTCGTTTTCAGATTCAACAAGATAAAAACATGAAGCTGCGTGCTCCCCAACCAAGGGACATCTGACAACATCATGCATGTATACACAATTTCAAATGGATACAGAAACTATTTGTAGGGCATAAGCACTTGGTAGATATTAGCTTAGATACTGAAATTTGTAGCAGAAACTGAGAAAGGAAATAGAGTAGGAATAGGATATTATTAGTTCAGAAACGGGAATAACAAGCAGGGATGGATACAAATAGCTCAGGTACCTACGCATGCCCTTGTCAAGAATCCGAGTATGATAACTTTATCGAGTAAAATTACTCCTTCGATTTAATTTGGCGGATTGTTCCTAATAAACAGTACAAGCTTTTGCAAGATCTAATCTATTAAAACTTAGTAGATTAAGTTTCAATAGTTTCTTAGATTTTTTCTTATTTGAGATCGGAACTGGTGAAGCGATCCTGTTCAAAGCTTAGCGCAATCTGATAATGTTCAGGAATTTGAGCTTCATTTGTTAATAGAAAATAGAATCATGGATCACTATGGTGCTGTCATGGGTCAAGTGTCCATAGCTTGTTGATATTTCTATTATGCCATTTACTCAGTTCGTCCATTTTATGAATTAAAAACTCGACCAACTGGTGAAAGATCAAACTGAAAAATGGTTATCCATCAATTGGACTCTCTGTTTTCTGCTGCAAAGCTAATCTCATGTTCAATACAGTTTGGAGAATATTTCGATCCTTCTATTTTATTCCAATTTTGCCTATATAACAATCCTAATTCTTTTTCCTTTACCTGTGCAAATGCTGCCTTACAGTTAAGGTAATTCCATCACCATACTGTGCAAAAAGACACAGTAATATTTTGCATATTACGGTGCTGATTTGTTTCAACTACTTTTGCAGGGTCTCACTGAGAAGTTTAAGGAGAAGGACACAACATACTCTGGGTCTGCAACTTTCACTTACGAGGCATTCATGTTGACCGTGCTCCCTTTCATCATCGCATGATGGCAATGCACTTCAGAGACTGAGCTTTGAACATATCATCCCAATTTTTATTGAAGTGGTTCTGCTTATAGAGTTGTTTTTAACCGAGCTGTAGTTTCTGGTGGGAATTTAAGTGATGTTACTGCTTTGCTGATCAGACAATTTCTTGTATAATGGAGACGACTATATGGTAGAGCTTGTGGATGGTATGTAACTCTGAAAATGCTGTTCTCTTTCTGCTTAGTGTACTTGTTCTATTTGTAAACCCGGAGCAAGGGAAAAGTGTGCTAACCATACTATCTCCTTCCATGTTTATAGTACTTTGGCATAAGTCATAATAATGTCCACCAGTTATGGGTTTTGATTTCACTTCTGAATGACAATAGCATGTCTTTCTCCTTGTGTTGTGTCTGATTTTTTGCAGTCTGCTATTGTGTTACGTGGTGGATCATTTTACTGTCCTGTAAACACCTTACAAGAGCGTGTAGCTATTCTATGGTTATCATGAGCATATCTATCTTATCAATTGAAAATGGACCTTATCAATACTCCAGATAAGAAAACACCCAATGAAGATCATTTGATTTCTTCAGTGATACGGAACTAAAACTTAGATGGTTAAAAGGCTAAACGCAAACTACAGAATAATGCTTCAAAGCATAGCAGTGGGCTTTCCATTTATGCCAAATTTGTTCACTGCAGATACAAAAATTAGCCTAAACCCTATTCACACTATATCAATCCAAAACAAAAAGGATGAAAGACTCCAATGTGAAGCCAATTGGGATGAGACGGCTGATTAAGAATCAACATGTGAAGCAAGCTATTCGTAATTTTGAATGGAAATAGCAGATATGTCAACCAGATAATTCAGATTCAACAAGATAAAAACATGAAGCTGCGTGCTCCCCAACCAAGGGACATCTGACAACATCATGCATGTATACGTAGTTTCAAATGGATACAGAAACTATTTGTAGGGCATAAGCACTTGGTAGATATTAGCTTAGATACTGAAATTTGTAGCAGAAACTGAGAAAGGAAATAGAGTAGGAGTAGGATATTATTAGTTCAGAAACGGGAATAACAAGCAGGGATGGATACAAATAGCTCAGGTACCTACGCATGCCCTTGTCAAGAATCCGAGTACGGTAACTTTATCGTAAGATTACTCCTTCGATTTAATTTGGCGGATTGTTCCTAATAAACAGTACAAGCTTTTGCAAGATCTTTAAAACTTAGTTAGATTAAGTTTCAATAGTTTCTTAGATTTTTTCTAAAGAGCTCGTGGCAGGTCGGGCTCCGGTCGGCGAGCGTGGCGATAGCCTCTGTAACGTCCCTAGTTTAATAATCATGTAAGTGCATCATCTGCATCCCATGGCATGATCATATGAACCATAAAAATGAGACGTTTTTGAAATTTTTGAAACCCTCGGCAATCTCCCAAATGCTTTATTAAGGATCGGGGGAATTTTAAATTTTTGGTGATCCAATCTAGTCTCTAACCGTGTTCTCGGAGCTGAGAGCTTCCAAATAAAAGTATTCCGAAAAGTATAATTTACATGCTACCTTCTGTTATAAGGTTGTGGGCAAGAGCTTGGTTAAGCAAGGGGGCTTTGGAATGTATTCAAAAGAGATCAAATGAAGTTTGGAATCAAATCAAGCATAGGAAAATAAAAAGGGAGAAACCTAGTTCAAAAAAAAACCCTAACCTTAATTCTACCCTGACCCATTTTCTTCTCACCGGATGGGCCCTCTGTCCCGCCCGTTTTCCTCTTTCCCTGGCCCAACCGCCCGCCCCCCCCCTCTTCCTTCCCCTGCAAGCTACCTCCCCCAATCCCTATCTTCTTCAACCCGATGCCTCATCCCTTTCTCTCTCCCCGCGTGGCAGCGCCTGGTTCTCCTCCTCGCCACCAGCTGCTTTGGCCGCCGCCCTTCCCTAATCCCCTCTCCCGAGCGCCCTTCATCCCTTGCCGCTGCCCCGAGTGCTCCGGTGCCTCGCCGCCGCTTCCCCTGGGTCCCCAAGCCGCCGCCGGCCCTTCCTTCCACCACCCCGCCCCTCACCGCTCCTAGGCCGCTCCCCTTGCTCCGCCCCCTCACCACCGGCCTCCACCCGAGCTCCCTCCCTTAAGCGCCGCGCCTCAGCCATCCTCACCGCTCCGCCCCTTTAACTCGGCGCCCGAGCGCCCCCGCCCGTCGGGAGCACCCCGCTCCGCCCGGCCGCCACCTCACCGCCCCACTGGAGCTCGCCCCCTCCACCGCGCCCTCCGCCCCGCTCGAAGTCCGCCGCTCGCCGTGCTTTCCGCCACCACCGGAGCCAACCCACGCCGCCGGTCGCCGCCCCGGTTTGCCTCTACACCGAGCCCCTCCATCCCGGAGTCCTCGCCGCCGTCCCCATCCCGCCCCCCGTCGCCGGCCCCTCCCCTCCATCACCAATCGGGCCGCCCCCAAGTGCCAAGCCCGAGCCGTCCCGGTGCTCCCCTATCCCACCTCGCCGGAGCTCCGGTAAGCCGTTGCTCGCCGCCGGCCTCACTCCAGAACCGACCGAGCCCAATTAAGCCGCTAAGAGCTTAATTGCCATTCGGTTAAGACGCCTTAATAACCATTAAGTTGTATTAATCGGTAATCATGAGTAAAAACTATATTTAATGCTAAGAGGGCTGTCCGGACATAATAATCACTCTATTAAAGATTAATCATGTTTAATTAGTTCTAACCGACAGCCTAATGACTTCAATTATTAGCTCTCAGTGCAATTAATTAGCTCAATTTAAAACGTTTCTATGCCATGGGGACCCCACCTGTCAGGATTTAAAGAAATAAAAATAAAAGAATAAAGTAAATATATTTATATGACGGATGGGCCCCACATGTAAGAATTTAAAAATAAAGAATAAAAGAAAATGGAGATTATGACAAGTGGGCCCCACTTGTCAATGACTCAGTCAATCTTGGTCAACTTTGACCAGTAGGGCCCACATGTCAGCCTCTGGTTGTATTTGAAATAATTTAAATATTATTTTTACTGAGAAAAATAAAACAAAGGGTGAAAAAGGGTTTAAATCTTGTGAAATTAATAGAAATGCATCTTTAATCAGAAAAATGCAAATAATATATCAAAATGTTCAGAAAAATGAAATCTATTCAAAAACATCATTTCCATCCATGTTTGCATGCTAGGATTAATACAATTTGCTAAAAACTCAAATTAGGGTTTCCGATTAGCCGGAGGATTTTCGGATCGCGACATTTTATGCGTCCGGACTCCGATTAAATTGATTCCTTTGCATTAGTCTTTATTTTGCATCCTCTACGTCATGGCATGCATTGCATCTCATGCTGATGTTGTGCATTTGGATATTTACGATTATGCCCTTGTTTCCGGTGTTTCCGTTTTTCCTCGATAGAGCCGGAGGATTCACAGGGCGATAGTCTCGAGCAAGAGCAGGGTGTCGTTGCAGAGCAACCAGGCAAGCAGCCCCTTTGGTCACGTTGCAAATCTCCTACTATTTGCAAAGTATTAGTTGTTTTCAAATTCATTATTACATGCGTTCAACTGCTATTTTTTCGCTAAGAAAAAGCCCTAGTCCGATGAATAAGACTCACCTTGTCGCTTAAACAGCTCCACCACTAACCTAACCTATCTAGCATAGTCTAGTATCCACTGTTCGAATGCTATTATGCTATTTATGCTTAGACATGCTTAGACTTGTAGAAGTCGTAATTCCTGGGTTAGCAGATGAATCAACACTGGGAATGGGTTACGTGGTAGGTGGGTGTTCACCGGGATACTAATGAACTCACTTAATCATATCTGGGTCTAGACGAGAGGCCATGGCTGGGAGCATGGTGGGTTGTCTCGTCTTCCCGCAAGGACCGGTTATCGACGTACATTGACCCAAGATTCGCGTACTTCTACACGGGTGGGATAATGGGACCACCCACGACTCACTAATTTGCTTAGACTTAGTGTATGAGCTGCATTAGTTTGCCGTTTCCATTTGCGTG
Source organism: Stipa capillata (assembly GCA_019208055.1). Lineage (NCBI taxonomy): Eukaryota > Viridiplantae > Streptophyta > Magnoliopsida > Poales > Poaceae > Stipa > Stipa capillata. The sequence goes on along the minus strand of JAGXJF010000791.1, from coordinate 15,709 downwards.
TGCGTGAAAAAGGGGATGTGGTGTGTGGTCTCATATAAGGGTGGGGTGGACACACGGTCTGGGAGACCGGGGATGTACCTCGATTCACAACGCATGGGACCGTGTCGCAGTTACGGCCGGACTGATGCACATGGACTAGCCCGTACGGGTGGCTCATACCTAGGTCGACAGCATTGTAAAGGTCGTGTTCGATCACCCTCTGCTAGCACACCTCGTGAAGTGTGTACTTGGTAGCAATAAGAGACGATCGATGCGTGTAGGTAAAGATGTACACCCCTGCAGGGTTAGAACTGTTTGAACAGCCGTGTCCGCGGTTATGGACAACTTGGTAATTACCTGCGTCGAATTAGACAACTATAACCAACTCTAAAACTTGCCAACTCTAAGGATGGTGTAGCGACAGCTTCCTCCCAGGGTGGTCGAGGATGGGTCGATGGGTTTTTCAGGTGTGGTGATCTGCAGTAAGGAATATTCGCGAAGTGTTCGACTCTTCCCCTTTGAAAAGGTATTCTAGTAGTCGAATTTCAATCTACTTATTGTTATTGATAAAGGTAAACTTGGCTTTCCGCAAATTAGTCCACGATTACCCTTTGTTGATACCTGGCACAATCACTACTACTTCCGCACTGTAAGTCTTGCGGAGTACAATTTTGTACTCACCCTGCTATTGTTGTTGTTTTCGTTGCAGAGGAAGCTACCCCTTCCGAGGGTGGTTTCTATTTAGAGCTCGACACCGACGACGCCTAGACGCTGGGAATCCCAGGCAGTGATCCTGCCCTGGGTCGGTATTTTGGTTTGTTTTCGCTGCCACTTTTGGCCCTACTGTTTGGCTTCGTAGCCGTTAATACTCTTCCGCTGTATGTTTGGATCTTCGGATCCGTATGTGTGTATATGTTTGTTAAGTTTCAAACTTATAATATTGCAGTTTCTGTCGTAGAGTCACTGCTATGAGATCTGGTTGTTTTCGCCTGCTCATGTGCCGTGCGTGTATGTGATGAAGCGCATGTTGCGGGTAGGACTTTAGAGTTTATATCATAGAGTCATTAAGTTTAATCACCCCTGTGAAGCGACTCTGCTACTGAGAGATTGGGAACTATATCACTCTACTCCAGCCGTGCATTAATTTGCCGGGACGAGTTCGGGGTTGAGGTTCCGGCTCAGTAGGAACAGAGTGAGGAGACCATATCACCCTACTACTCTGTGCTCTCGCCAGAGTAAGCTTCGGGGTTGCCGTCTCGGGCTATTCGGAGCCATATCACTCCACTCCTCTTGGAATTGACACCCAGGAGTTGAGGTCGGGGTTGACGTTTCGACTTAGCGGGTGGTTTCTCTTAAGCCTCTCTGTTATGAATTCTGGGGTTCGACAGCTTTGGTATCAGAGCAGGACTGACTGTAGGATGACCTTTGTCTTGGCCGTTGTTGGGTCTAGAAGTTGCAAAAACTATTTGAACTTAAAAAGGATTTGCGAAAAGCATAAGTAGTGGCTCTGTTTTCTCCTTATCCCTTTCGATCCTAGTTCTTTTCCTTACCCTTTCGTTTGGTTGAAAAACGAATTTGCTACTTTCTTGCCTCGTTCAAAAGTTAGACTTCACGTGTGCAGGGAATCCTTACCTTCCCTCTTACCTTGTCCCGGTTATTACCGACTCTACCGATTACTCCATTGACATGTTCAGATTCTGTTCATCTTGTAAATCGTGAAATTCATTCGAGTAATTCCGTTCAAGTTTCTTTATGATCTGATCATGTTTTTGTGGCATATCTATTTCTTGATTCAGATGGCCGAACATCCGGAAGGTAGCCAGCCTGCTGCTGGTAATCAAGGTCGTGACTCTGGTCGCAATAATGTTCCTCCTCCACCGCCATCCATGGCAGAGGTGTTGATGCAGATCGAGCGGAATCGAATGGACCAGACTCGCCTTCTGGAGCATCTAGTTCGTAATACTGCTCCCCAACCCGAAGCTCGAGTTGGAATCTCAGATTTTCTTCGAACGCAGCCTCCGACATTCAGTCGTTCAGAAGATCCTATCGAAGCGGATGATTGGCTTCGCAGCATCGAGCGCAAATTGGAGACAGCGCGTATCTCCACGGCTGATCGCGTGGATCTCGCGGCGCATCAGCTTGAAGGTGCTGCCGCAGCATGGTGGGAGAATTTCCTTGCTATCCAGGAGAAAGGTCACGTGGTTACGTGGCAGGAGTTCTGCGATGCTTTCCGTGGAACACATATCCCTGAAGGTGTCATGGACATCAAGAAGGAAGAATTCCGGAATCTAACTCAAGGACGAAGGAGCGTCACCGAGTATCTCCACTCCTTCAACCACTTGGCGCGTTATGCTCCTCGTGATGTTACCACCGATGCGGACAGGCAGGAGAAGTTCCGCAAAGGTTTGAATCCGGAGCTTCGTTACGAGCTGCTTCCTTTTGACTTCGCCAACTTTCAGGCTCTTAATGAACAAGGCTGTCAAGATGGAGCACGGCAAGCTAGTTCTTGAAGAATCTAGAAAGCGTGCTCGAGATGCAGTGAAGCCCTCTTCTTCCAATCCGCAAAAGAGGCGTATTTGGGTTCCTGCTAGTGCATTTAATCGCGCTACTCCCGCTCCAAGACCCTCCGGTTTTGTGCCTCGTCCTCCAGCTCCCAGTTTCCAGCCGAGGCCAATGGGAGGACAATCTGCTGAGTTTGCTCCAAGACCTCCGTTTGGGGCTTGCTTTAAATGTGGCCAGCCTGGTCACTTCTCTCGTGACTGTCCTCAGCGACAGAACCCTGCGCCGAATCCTGCTCCAGCGCAAGGTCAACCTCGAGGCAATGTTCCCGCCAAGAAGGCGAACCCGCAGCATCAGTCCGTAAACCGCGGTCGCGTGACTCACGTGGTCGCAGAAGAAGCTCAAGAGGCAACCGATGTCGTGATTGGTACGCTCCTTGTTAATTCAGTTCCAGCATCAGTTCTTTTCGATTCAGGGGCTTCGCATTCGTTTATATCCAAGAGGTTTGCGGATCAGCATGATATTCCCTATGAGGCTATGCTCAACTCCCTGGCTATAATCTCTCCGGGATCGGTAATGAGAGCCTCCCAAGAATGCCGTGATGTTTGTATCAAGGTGGGCAATCTGGATTTCTTCGCCACCTTAATTGCTTTGGTCTCCACGGACATCGATGTCATTCTTGGAATGAATTGGTTAATTGCACATCAAGCCCTGATTGATTGTGCGACGAAGACAGTGGTTCTTTCTCATCCTTCCGGTGAAACCGTTCAGTTTGCTCCAAAGTTCGTCGAGTCCCATCTTTGTGCTCTTGAAGGCAAATCCCTTCCTGATCTTCCAGATGTTCCGGTAGTCTGTGACTTCCCGGATGTCTTCCCCGACGAGCTTCCAGGTTTACCACCGGATCGAGATATCGAATTTGTTATTGATTTGGTTCCTGGAACCGCTCCAATCTATCGTCGCCCTTATCGGATGACTCAAGATGAATTGGAGGAAATGAGGAAAGCAACTCCAGGAGTTAGAAGCAAAAGGCTTCATTCGACCGAGCTCCTCTCCTTGGGGATGCTCTGCTCTATTCGTGGAGAAGAAAGATAAAAGCCTGCGGATGTGTGTCGACTATCGACCTCTTAATGAGGTGACGATCAAAAACAAGTATCCGCTTCCACGAATCGATGATCTGTTCGATCAATTAACCGGAGCAACCGTCTTTTCCAAGATTGATTTGAGGTTGGGCTACCATCAAATCAAGATCCGACCCGAAGATATTCCAAAAACGGCGTTTACGACTCGTTATGGGTTGTATGAATACACCGTGATGTCTTTTGGGTTAACCAACGCTCCTGCTACCTTCATGAGGCTGATGAATTCCATCTTCATGGAATATCTAGATCGCTTTGTGATCATCTTCATCGATGATATCCTGATTTTCTCCAAGACGGAAGAAGACCATGCCGAGCATCTGAAGCTTGTCTTGGGAAAGCTTCGTGAACATCAGCTCTATGCTAAGTTCTCCAAATGTGAGTTTTGGCTCGAAGAAGTCGCTTTTCTAGGCCACGTGCTTTCGGCGAAAGGTGTCGCCGTGGATCCTAGTAAAGTCAAGGCTGTTCTCAATTGGGAACAACCCAAGTCGGTCACGCAAGTGCGGAGTTTTCTCTGGTCTGGCCGGCTATTATCGCCGTTTTATCGAGAACTTCTCCAAACATGCTAAACCGTTGACCGAACTCCTCAAGAAAGAAAAGAAGTTCGAGTGGACTGAAAGGTGCGAAGAAAGCTTCCAAGAGCTAAAGCGCCGATTGACCTCCGCTCCTGTGCTTGTCCTTCCAGACATCCACAAGAATTTCGATATCTTCTGTGATGCTTCTCGCCTAGGTCTTGGATGTGTGTTGATGCAAGAAGGGCATGTGGTAGCTTATGCTTCTCGTCAGCTAAGGCCGCATGAAACCAACTATCCAACTCACGACCTAGAGCTTGCTGCGGTGGTTCATGCTCTGAAGATTTGGCGGCATTATCTCATCGGTAATCGCTGCGAGTTATACTCCGACCACCAAAGTTTGAAGTATCTATTCACCCAGCCCGACCTGAATCTCAGGCAACGAAGATGGCTGGAATTGATCAAAGATTACGACGTAGGTCTTCACTACCAACCCGGTAAGGCTAATGTCGTGGCGGATGCACTTAGCCGGAAGACCTATTGCAATAATCTTATGATCCGAGAATCTCAACCACCCCTCTACGAGGAATTTGCGCGGCTCAATCTTGAAGTCGTTCAAAGTGGGTTCCTTAATACCCTTGAAATCCGATCATCTCTTGAAGATCGAATCAAATCTGCTCAAAAGCATGACAAGGGTATTCGCAAGATCAAGGAGAACATTGTTAGCGGAGTTGCTAAATGTTTCTCAATCGATGATCAAGACGTTGTTTGGTTTGGCAAGCGCCTAGTTGTGCCGAAAAACAATGATCTTCGAGAATCCATTCTTCGTGAAGCTCACAACTCTCCATTGTCTATTCATCCGGGTAGCACGAAGATGTATCAAGATCTGAAACAGAGATTTTGGTGGACCCGAATGAAAAGAGAGATCGCTCGCTTCATCTCTGAATGTGATGTGTGTCGTCGTGTTAAGGCGGAACACCAAAGACCCGCAGGCACACTCCAACCTTTACCTATCCCTGAGTGGAAGTGGGATGAAATTGGCATGGATTTCATCACCGATCTTCCGAGAACTCCAAAGAAAAATGATGCCATCTGGGTAGTCATTGATCGTCTATCCAAAGTTGCACATTTTCTTCCTGTCCGAGAAACTATAACTGCTAGTCAACTAGCTGATCTTTATATATCTCGGATAGTATCTCTCCACGGAATCCCTAAGCGGATAATCTCCGACCGTGGTGCCTTGTTTACCTCCAGGTTTTGGGAAAGTCTCCAAGCTGCTATGGGAACTCATCTTTCGTTCAGCACAGCTTATCACCCCCAAACCGGTGGACAAACCGAAAGGGTTAACCAAATCCTTGAAGACATGCTTAGAGCTTGTGTTATATCCTTCGGCGCGAAGTGGGAGAAGTGTCTTCCTTTTGCAGAGTTCTCTTACAACAACAGCTTCCAATCAAGCCTAGGCATGGCCCCTTTCGAAGTCCTTTATGGACGCAAATGTCGGACTCCACTCAATTGGTCCGAAACCGGAGAACGACAAATTCTTGGACCCGACTTGATCAAAGAAGCGGAGGATCAAGTTCGAATCATTCGAGAGCGGTTGAAAACTGCTCAATCTCGTCAGAAGAGCTACTCCGACCTTCATCGTCGTGAGATTCACTTTGAGCCAAACGATAAAGTCTACCTTCGGGTCACTCCTTTTAAGGGTGTTCGCCGATTTGGCATCAAAGGAAAGTTGGCACCTCGTTACATTGGTCCCTTTCGCATTCTTTCCAAACGAGGTGAAGTCGCGTACCAGTTGGAACTACCTCCGTCGTTATCCAATATCCACAATGTCTTCCACGTTTCTCAACTTCGGAAGTGCTTCAAAGATCCAATCCCGGAATCGGCAGTTGATACTCTGGATCTCCAAGAAGATCTGTCTTACCGAGAGTACCCTCTTCGTATTCTCGATGAGATGGAACGGACGACTCGAAGACGGAACGTCAAGTTCTTCAAAGTTCAATGGTCTAATCATTCTGAAGAAGAAGCTACTTGGGAACGCGAGGATCATCTTCGATCGGCGTACCCCTCCCTCTTTTCCAGCTGATCCGAATCTCGGGGTCGAGATTCTCGTAAGGGGGGTAGGTCTGTAACGTCCCTAGTTTAATAATCATGTAATGTGCATCATCTGCATCCCATGGCATGATCATATGAACCATAAAAATGAGACGTTTTTGAAATTTTTGAAACCCTCGGCAATCTCCCAAATGCTTTATTAAGGATCGGGGGAATTTTAAATTTTTGGATCCAATCTAGTCTCTAACCGTGTTCTCGGAGCTGAGAGCTTCCAAATAAAAGTATTCCGAAAAGTATAATTTACATGCTACCTTCTGTTTATAAGGTTGTGGGCAAGAGCTTGGTTAAGCAAGGGGGCTTTGGAATGTATTCAAAAGAGATTCAAATGAAGTTTGGAATCAAATCAAGCATAGGAAAATAAAAAGGGAGAAACCTAGTTCAAAAAAAAACCCTAACCTTAATTCTACCCTGACCCATTTTCTTCTCACCGGATGGGCCCTCTGTCCCGGCCCGTTTTCCTCTTTCCCTGGCCCAACCGCCCGCCCCCCCCCCTCTTCCTTCCCCTGCAAGCTACCTCCCCCAATCCCTATCTTCTTCAACCCGACGCCTCATCCCTTTCTCTCTCCCCGCGTGGCAGCGCCTGGTTCTCCTCCTCGCCACCAGCTGCTTTGGCCGCCGCCCTTCCCTAATCCCCTCTCCCGAGCGCCCTTCATCCCTTGCCGCTGCCCCGAGTGCTCCGGTGCCTCGCCGCCGCTTCCCCTGGGTCCCCAAGCCGCCGCCGGCCCTTCCTTCCACCACCCCGCCCCTCACCGCTCCTAGGCCGCTCCCCTTGCTCCGCCCCCTCACCACCGGCCTCCACCCGAGCTCCCTCCCTTAAGCGCCGCGCCTCAGCCATCCTCACCGCTCCGCCCCTTTAACTCGGCGCCCGAGCGCCCCCGCCCGTCGGGAGCACCCCGCTCCGCCCGGCCGCCACCTCACCGCCCCACTGGAGCTCGCCCCCTCCACCGCGCCCTCCGCCCCGCTCGAAGTCCGCCGCTCGCCGTGCTTTCCGCCACCACCGGAGCCAACCCACGCCGCCGGTCGCCGCCCCGGTTTGCCTCTACACCGAGCCCCTCCATCCCGGAGTCCTCGCCGCCGTCCCCATCCCGCCCCCGTCGCCGGCCCCTCCCCTCCATCACCAATCGGGCCGCCCCCAAGTGCCAAGCCCGAGCCGTCCCGGTGCTCCCCTATCCCACCTCGCCGGAGCTCCGGTAAGCCGTTGCTCGCCGCCGGCCTCACTCCAGAACCGACCGAGCCCAATTAAGCCGCTAAGAGCTTAATTGCCATTCGGTTAAGACGCCTTAATAACCATTAAGTTGTATTAATCGGTAATCATGAGTAAAAACTATATTTAATGCTAAGAGGGCTGTCCGGACATAATAATCACTCTATTAAGATTAATCATGTTTAATTAGTTCTAACCGACAGCCTAATGACTTCAATTATTAGCTCTCAGTGCAATTAATGAGCTCAATTTAAAACGTTTCTATGCCATGGGGACCCCACCTGTCAGGATTTAAAGAAATAAAAATAAAAGAATAAAGTAAATATATTTATATGACGGATGGGCCCCACATGTAAGAATTTAAAAATAAAGAATAAAAGAAAATGGAGATTATGACAAGTGGGCCCCACTTGTCAATGACTCAGTCAATCTTGGTCAACTTTGACCAGTAGGGCCCACGTGTCAGCCTCTGGTTGTATTTGAAATAATTTAAATATTATTTTTACTGAGAAAAATAAAACAAAGGGTGAAAAAGGGTTTAAATCTTGTGAAATTAATAGAAAGTGCATCTTTAATCGGAAAAATACAAATAATATATCAAAATGTTCAGAAAAATGAAATCTATTCAAAAACATCATTTCCATCCATGTTTGCATGCTAGGATTAATACAATTTGCTAAAAACTCAAATTAGGGTTTCCGATTAGCAGGAGGATTTTCGGATCGCGACATTTTATGCGTCCGGACTCCGATTAAATTGATTCCTTTTGTATTAGTCTTTATTTTGCATCCTCTACGTCATGGCATGCGTTGCATCTCATGCTGATGTTGTGCATTTGGATATTTACGATTATGCCCTTGTTTCCGGTGTTTCCGTTTTTCCTCGATAGAGCCGGAGGATTCACAGGGCGATAGTCTCGAGCAAGAGCAGGGTGTCGTTGCAGAGCAACCAGGCAAGCAGCCCCTTTGGTCACATTGCAAATCTCCTACTATTTGCAAAGTATTAGTTGTTTTCAAATTCATTATTACATGCGTTCAACTGCTATTTTTTCGCTAAGAAAAAGCCCTAGTCCGATGAATAAGACTCACCTTGTCGCTTAAACAGCTCCACCACTAACCTAACCTATCTAGCATAGTCTAGTATCCACTGTTCGAATGCTATTATGCTATTTATGCTTAGACATGCTTAGACTTGTAGAAGTCGTAATTCCTGGGTTAGCAGATGAATCAACACTGGGAATGGGTTACGTGGTAGGTGGGTGTTCACCGGGATACTAATGAACTCACTTAATCATATCTGGGTCTAGACGAGAGGCCATGGCTGGGAGCATGGTGGGTTGTCTCGTCTTCCCGCAAGGACCGGTTATCGACGTACATTGACCCAAGATTCGCGTACTTCTACACGGGTGGGATAATGGACCACCCACGACTCACTAATTTGCTTAGACTTAGTGTATGAGCTGCATTAGTTTGACGTTGCCATTTGCGTGTGCGTGAAAAAGGGGATGTGGTGTGTGGTCTCATATAAGGGTGGGGTGGACACACGGTCTGGGAGACCGGGGATGTACCTCGATTCACAACGCATGGGACCGTGTCGCAGTTACGGCCGGACTGATGCACATGGACTAGCCCGTACGGGTGGCTCATACCTAGGTCGACAGCATTGTAAAGGTCGTGTTCGATCACCCTCTGCTAGCACACCTCGTGAAGTGTGTACTTGGTAGCAATAAGAGACGATCGATGCGTGTAGGTAAAGATGTACACCCCTGCAGGGTTAGAACTGTTTAAACAGCCGTGTCCGCGGTTATGGACAACTTGGTAATTACCTGCGTTGAATTAGACAACTATAACCAACTCTAAAACTTGCCAACTCTAAGGATGGTGTAGCGACAGCTTCCTCCCAGGGTGGTCGAGGATGGGTCGATGGGTTTTTCAGGTGTGGTGATCTGCAGTAAGGAATATTCGCGAAGTGATCGACTCTTCCCCTTTGAAAAGGTATTCTAGTAGTCGAATTTCAATCTACTTATTGTTATTGATAAAGGTAAACTTGGCTTTCCGCAAATTAGTCCACGATTACCCTTTGTTGATACCTGGCACAATCACTACTACTTCCGCACTGTAAGTCTTGCGGAGTACAATTTTGTACTCACCCTGCTATTGTTGTTGTTTTCGTTGCAGAGGAAACTACCCCTTCCGAGGGTGGTTTCTATTTAGAGCTCGACACCGACGACGCCTAGACGCTGGGAATCCCAGGCAGTGATCCTGCCCTGGGTCGGTATTTTGGTTTGTTTTCGCTGCCACTTTTGGCCCTACTGTTTGGCTTCGTAGCCGTTAATACTCTTCCGCTGTATGTTTGGATCTTCGGATCCGTATGTGTGTATATGTTTGTTAAGTTTCAAACTTATAATATTGCAGTTTCTGTCGTAGAGTCACTGCTATGAGATCTGGTTGTTTTCGCCTGCTCATGTGCCGTGCGTGTATGTGATGAAGCGCATGTGGCGGGTAGGACTTTAGAGTTTATATCATAGAGTCATTAAGTTTAATCACCCCTGTGAAGCGACTCTGCTACTGAGAGATTGGGAACTATATCACTCTACTCCAGCCGTGCATTAATTTGCCGGGACGAGTTCGGGGTTGAGGTTCCGGCTCAGTAGGAACAGAGTGAGGAGACCATATCACCCTACTACTCTGTGCTCTCGCCAGAGTAAGCTTCGGGGTTGCCGTCTCGGGCTATTCGGAGCCATATCACTCCACTCCTCTTGGAATTGACACCCAGGAGTTGAGGTCGGGGTTGACGTTTCGACTTAGTGGGTGGTTTCTCTTAAGCCTCTCTGTTATGAATTCTGGGGTTCGACAGCCTCGGCGATAGCGGCCTGCACGCGCATCTGCATATATGAACATGCTGACCTCGGGGATGGAGGAGAGGAAGCCGCGGGACGCCGCCGGCGCCATCTCGGCGATGTAGATGGGCGCGACGACAAGGCCCGGCCACGGGGTCGACGTCGCCTCGCAGGAGGCGCACGACGGCGCGCATGTTCGGCCGCTGGTTGGGCTCCCCCTGCACGCAAAGCGCGGCGGCCTCGAGCACAGCGCGCGAACTCCGCGGCGTCGAACACGCCCCGCAGGCGCGGGTTGACGAGGTCCCCAAGCCGCCCTCAGCGCAATGAGCGGCTCTGCCCACTCCGTGATGGTGCGCTTGGCCCCCGACGACAGCCACTCGATGGGCTTCCAGCCGGAGACGAGCTCGATGAGGAGGATGCCGAAGCTGTAGACGTCGCAGGCGCCGTAGACCTTCCCCCACATGGCGTACTCCGGCGCCAGGTAACCCTGCGTGCCCTTCACCGTGGTGGTCATGTGCGATACCCCATCCGGCACCAGCTTGGCGAACCCGAAGTCGCCGACGAGCGGCGCGAAGTCCGAGTCGAGCAGCACGTTGCTGGCCTTGATATCCCGGTGGATGATGTGCGGCGCCGCCTCGTGGTGCAGGTAGACGAGGCCCTCCGCAGAGCTGATGGCGACCCGCATGCGGCAACCTCAGTCGAGGTGGACGTCGGCGGCGAACTGAAGAGCCGGTGACAAGCCATGAGAAGAGCTGCAGAGGGTATGTGTGTCGGTCACTCAGTACGTAATGTAATTCGCTGGGCACGTTTATTACAGACAGTCCGAATCCTACTTAGCTATGTACAAGAGTGAGTCCGAATCCTACTTAGAGATAGTACAGTCGGTGCTATAAATACACCCTTAACCTCCACGTAATTTTTATACACAATCTCAAGTCTTTGGTTCAATTAAGCTGCTTAGCAAATCAACTTTGTACGTCGCCTTGTGCTAGCTAGCTTTGGTTCAATTAAGCTGCTTAGCAAGTCAGTTTTGCGTCAGATATTTTTATTATCTGTTTCCATACGACATCCTTCAATATCTTTACGAACACTATGATACCTGCCATGTATAAATTAAATTTATCATCAGCGATTCGGAATTTCACGAATGAATAGAACAAATAAATGGTATCTTCACACAAGTTATTCTAATCAGTTTTCTTACCGTTTCCAAAACTCTCATGCAGGCAAGCCATTTGGGTCACAATCTCCGGTCATGGATGCCAAGGAACAAAGAAGGAAAAGAGATAGAGAGCGGTATGCACAGATGACCGATGAAAAAAAGCAGGAAAAACTAAAAAAACGCCGTGAAGCCTCTCAGCAAAAGAAAACAAAAATATGCGCACAAAGTAGGCAGAAATATGCAAATATGCAGCCAGAACAAAAGAAAGCTAGAATAGAACAAATCACGGCTATCCATGAATTGAAGTACAGCATAGCAAGCAAAGACTCAATTGCAATGGAGAACCCTGCAAATACCACAACAGAACATGAAGTAAGTACATCTACCTTTAATGTAAAACACAGGAAGCATATCACGCCGGGAGAAAGACAAACGTTGCTAAACCGTCGTAACGAAGAATTCACGGCAAAACGGATGAAAACTGTTCCGGTATCATCACAAGAGGACACATCCATGATGAAAACCGGCAACGATGACATAGAACCTCTAGAGCAGCCAGAAGTCATGATTAATGGTAATACTCTAAATTTTATACAATACTCTCGCATTCCAAATATATACATATGTTTGTACAACTAACCATCTTTTGTGGACAGACATCCCCTCTTCAATGTTTCCAAACATCAAAGAAGTAGATGCGCCAACACAACCATTCTACAATGATGATCACAGTAAGGTGGCTTTGCGGCCAGACATCTCCTCTTCAGTGTTTCCAACAATCAAAGAAGTAGATGCACCAACACAATCATTCTACAATGATGATCACGGTAAGGTTATCAATTTCATATATATTCTTATGCAATACAAAGAAATATATATACATTCAAATTTACTACACAGGTAATGATGAAGTCATATTTGAAGAAGACACCACGAGGATGAATACATGTTCTCTGGTCAAGGTATGCTCAATACAATTTAAATATATCTGCATCATTATATTACTCCTTTACTAAATTTTTGATTGATGCTACAAATCAAACCAGAATGGGACAGAGAAGTGGAAATCGAAATCAGAGAAGACGAGGAATTTCACAACCCTGATCCGTATGATTTCGTCTACAGCAACATACCAAACAACACACACATGCTGAAAACGGTACAAAATTGCAGATTCTGCAATGCAAAAAAATTCCAGTATGAATCTAAGGGGTTATGCTGCAGAAAAGGACGGATAATACTAGCCAATCCAGATACACCACCTGAACTCATGAGACTTTGGACAAGCAGCGATTCTGATGCAAGACATTTTCGGAACAATATAAGATTTTTCAATGGACACTTCTCATTTACTTCTCTATACTGCCACCTTGACAGAGACACAACTGACATGCGAAACAACTGGTATTTACACCTTTCGAGCTCATGGTCAGATCTATCACAATATACACTCATTTGCTAATAGTCGCTCAGATCCAAAGCATCTGGAGCTATACTTCTATGACGATGATCCAAGCTTAGAGCATCGGTACCGCCGTTGCCGCGAGGAAATGTACGAGCAAGACAAGCACGTAGTTGGCATAATAACCGACATGCTACGCGACAACCATACTCTAAACAGTTTAGGAGTTTGGGACAAGCCCAAAACTTGAGGACTACAGACTCATCTTGAACCTTGACCAAAGATGGACCAGCGAACATACAACGCACCAATCACTTCGGAGGTAGCTGCAGTGTGGGTCGAAGGAAATGAAACAAGAAATACCTATGACAAGAATGTAATACTACATGGGAACAACAACGAAATACAGGGCATTCGATCATATTACGGGTGCTATGATCCATTGTCGTATCCTCTATTCTTTCCAAGAGCTGAACTGGGTTAGCATTCAAAAATCCCAAAGGCCGATACACAAGAGGAAGGTGTGACAAAGGCTGGTGCTAATAATAACAATAATGATGATGACCCAGGTAAATATTTCATATATTATTGTCTTCAAAATTCAATTTTGATACATGGTACACTCCTACATACGCAACTAACTTTTTATGTTGCAATATTTGCACAGATTCAATCAACGGGCTGTGGGTAACCATGAGAGAATACTACTGTTATAAATTCCATACACGACCAAACATATTCAACCCAATATTGCACGGCGGACGGCTTTTCCAGCAGTTTGCTGTAGATACATACATCAAGATTGAAAGCTCCAGACTGGATTACATGTGGCATCATCAAAAAGAAATAAGGGCAGATCTATACCAAGGCCTTCTGGACAGCATTCAAGCTGGAGAACAAAAGGGAAATGCAGTCGGAAAATGGACAGTTCTTGCCTCATCATTTATTGGAGGGCCACGAGATAAACTTCGCCGGTATCTAGATGCTATGGCTTTAGTTAGAAAATATGGAAAGCCAGACGTATTCCTCACAATGACCTGCAACCCCAACTGGGAAGAGATCAAACATGAACTAGAGTTTGGACAAACACCACAAGATCGCCCAGATATCGTCGTTCGTGTTTTCAGGGCGAAGCTAGAAGAAATGAAGAAGCAACTATTTGAGAAGAACATTCTTGAAAAGGTTAAGGCATATACCTATGTTGTAGAGTTCCAAAAGAGGGGACTACCCCATGCTCACTTTTTGCTGATCATGACTGGAAAATACAAGTACACATGTCCAGAACAATATGACAGAATCATCTCCGCCGAGCTCCCTAACAAGCACAAGTACCCAGAGCTATACAAAATGGTAATCAAACATATGATGCATGGTCTTGCGGTGCACTGAATAAATATTGTCCATGCACAAAGAATCGTCTGTCATGCAAGAACAATTATCCAAGGCCATTTAACAAAACTACAATTCAAGGCAAGGACTCCTACCCACTATATAGGAGACGCAATGACGGCCGGACTGAAACAGTCCGAAATGCAAACTAGCTAACAGGTGGGTTGTTCCTTACAACCCCTATCTGTTGAGGATGTTCAACTGCCACATAAATGTTGAGATATGCTCAAGCATTAAAGCCGTTAAGTACTTGTTCAAGTACATCTACAAGGGACATGACCGAGCATCTGTATCTGTAACTGACAAAGTAAATGAAGTCGAAATCGACGAGATTCGACAGTACAGAGACGCACGGTGGGTGACACCTCCAGAAGCACTGTGGAGAATATATGGCTTCGAACTGAGCAAAATACACCCAGCAGTCTTGCTACTACAGCTACATCTCCCAAATATGCACGTGGTTTCATATAATGGCAAAGAAAAAATCAATAATGTTATCAGCCGTGGTGGCACAGAAAGGTCAATGTTGACAGCATACTTTGAAGCAAACAGCTTACGTGAGAAAGCACGAGGCATGCTATACAGGGACTTTCCAGAATATTATCCTTGGCAAAGACGAGGGAAGTTTTGGCAGGAGAGGAAACGAGCTGCTACGTTCCAGGTTGGCAGGATCGTCTCGGCACACCCGGCTGAAGGAGAACGATACTATCTTCGAGTTCTCTAAAACCACGTGACAGGCGCCACCAGCTACGAAGACCTAAGAACAGTTGATGGACAAGTAATGCCAACCTTCCGTGAAGCTACAGAAAAAAGGGGGCTAATTGAGGCAGACAACACACTAGATGACTGCATGACAGAAGCGGAGTTGTTTCGAATGCCATCATCGCTACGAGGCTATTCGCGACAATCCTGGGTTTTGTGAGCCAGCGACGTCCGTAGCCCTCTGGAACAATCACCTCGAGGCAATGTCAGAAGACTATAGCAGAAACTGCAAATGCAAGCACACGGTCCAACAAATGGTACTGAAAAATATCAGGGACATGTTGCACTCAATGGGAAAAGACATACAGTCATTTCCTCTGCCAGAGATCGATAACAGCATGACACGACAGACGACGTACCTAGGGAGATCATCGAGGGAGACCTCGATTGAGGTGGACCCCGAGGACGCATCTTTGCATAAGAATCTAAACAACGAGCAGAGGAAGGCCTACGAGGACAATCCTAGCCACGATGACTGCCCAGAGGAGGTATATTCTTTGTCGATGGACGGGAGGCACGGGAAAAACATTCTTTACAGGGCGCTCTTGCCACAATACGCGGGCAAGGCAAGATTGCTGTGGCGACGGCCACTGCGGTTGTTGCTGCTTCCATAATGCCCGAAGGAGGACCGCGCACGTCGAGGTTCAAGATTCCACTAAGAATAGACGATCGAGCTATTTGTGGATTCACAAAAACAAAGTGGGACAGCC